>BQNB010164594.1:0-14315 GCA_026074375.1 Tanacetum coccineum
AGGGAATGTTACCGCCTTTAAACCTCAAACTCTAGAGGAAGCCATTAACATAGCCCAGAGGCTAATGGATTAGGTAACAAGGCACACTTCAATGCAAGTATCAAGTGATCACAAACGAAAGTTTTACGACATAAGAACTTTCAACAACAACAACTACCACAAAGATAATAACAACAACTACCGTAACACCAACAACCGCTACAATAATCACCAACCACAAAAGAATAGAAGACAAGAAAACTTCAGGGCTTATGCTGCCACCCCAACTGAAAATAATGGATATACTGGAAACCGTCCCTTGTGTAAGAAATGCACTCTGCATCACACATGACCTTGCACTGTTAAGTGTAATATTTGCGACAAGGTGGGCTATCTGACCAAGAACTGCAGAAACAAAGGGCCAGCCACTGGAAGTAATCTGCTACCAGTGACAGTTACTTGTCATGCCTATGGAGAGAAAGAGCATTATGCAAATCAGTGCCGAAAGACCACCAACAACAATGCCCAGGGAAGAGCCTAATTGGCTCAACAGATTTCTTATCAGTTTTAGGTTTAACAAACTCAATTTTAGTAAAAGTAGGCTTAACTATATAAAGCTTAGCCTCATCTTATTCCTCACTTTCAGATACCCAATCCTCAATAATTGGGGCTCTATTTTCTTTCCTAGCAGTCTTAGACTCATTTGTCTCAACAATAGGCTTTTCAACTACAGATTCACTAACAGACTCATTCACATCAACAAAATCATCTAGATTAGGATAGACTAAATCAGGTTTTGGTGGTATAAAATTCCTAGTATAGGGAGGTGGGACAACATTATACCCTAATCCTATTTTACACTTATCCATTATTTGACTGTCTAGAAGTCTACTTAGGCTTTTTGATGAATTTTCAAATTTTTGTACTGTAAGTTGAACCTTATCTTTTTCTTTTGTAGCCAATTCTAACTTCCTTTTAAGCTCTGTAATATCTAAATCTCTTAAATCGATTTCACATTTTAAGAGTTTTATATCTTCCTCATACACAAACTCATTTTTCATAAAGACTAACAATCTAGCTTCTACAGATTCTAAACCAGTTTTATAAAAGACAACATTTATCCTAGCTGTTCTTAAGTCTTTAACTAACTGTTCATTTTATTCTTTTATATCTTTTACACATTCTAAACAAGATGAACAACAATTTGAGTCATTAGATACCTCAGAGTTTGTAAAAGAACTTGAACTTGTTGAAGAATAAGCCATAAGAGCAAAATTAGTTGGACCCTCTTTTGCTTGGTCACTCCAATCATAGCCAAAGCCATCACACTGAGACACTAAGGCATTTGAATTAGTTTCTTCAACTAGCACAGTCCTTTTGGTAGGCTCCCCTGTTCCTGCTGTCTTGATTCCTGGGTGCCCTGCACTCCCTTGCAAAGTGTCATCTCTTATGGCAGTTGAAACACTCCACCTTGGACTTGTTAAACCCAATTCCTTCTTTGTTGTCCATGTCCAGCTTCCTTCTAGTATTCTTCAAGAATCTTCTTGCTCTCATTGTCAGTATAGCAATGTTCCACCTTAAGTCCATCTCTTCTAGATCCTCAGGATGGATTTGTTGTAAATCTTTATTATCAAGCTGTAGAGTACTTAGTTGGCTAGCAAAGAAGGAACAAATCATAACATCACTCAAATTTTCAACAGTTGTTGAGCTATCAGTAGCACCCTGAGTGCTAGCAGTATTAACACCTTGAGCAGTATTAATTGCTCTAGTTGCATTGTTAGTGCTGCTAGAGGACAGAAAGGCTACATTATGTGAGTTAGTGGTTGAGCTAGATGTCCCATTGACCTCTGATTCATAAGCCTTCAGGTTATTGAAAAGGTCATCCAAACTCAATGTCTCAATTTCTGGTTTGTTCCTCCACACAATAGTATGCATAGTCCATTCTTGTGACACGCTTCTTAAGAAATTCTAATTGATGTCTTCTTGAGGGATAACTTCACCATGCATCTCCAGTTGACTAATTAGCTTTTGAAGCCTTTCATAGGTTTGCTCAACCACTTTTGTGCTGGATGCAGCAAAGTTTTCATATTGCTACTTCAGAAGATTTTTCTGAGTTTTCTTTGTAGCAGTATTACCTCCAAATCTATTCTCAATAGCCTACATCAGTGTCTTAGCATCCTTGTATGAGTTGAACTTTAATTGATGCTCATTAGGTAAGGCCATCAACAAAGTGATTCTTGCCTTTAATTATGCCTTTCTTTGTGCTTTCTCTTCAACACTTGTAGGAGGGATAACAGTCTCCTTACCATCAACAGTTTTTGTTACTATGGGTGCATTACCATTTTCTATGATCTCCCATAGAGTGTAATCAATGCACTGTAGGTACTGCTCCATCCTCATCTTCCAGAGATCATACTCACCAGGTTGGAGTATGGGTAGTTTGATGGTTTGAGTAGATTGAGTATCCAATGCTTCTTGAAGGAGTTGTTATGTGTGTAGTAAAGTTTTCTTTCTTTTCAAAGATTCTCAAAAGCTTGATACCAATTGTTGATCCCAGTAGATATAGATCTTAATCCTTAGTTTGTATAAAGTTATAGTTATGCCAAGATAAATCTAAACAACTATAGTACGATATACTTTGATGTGAATATCATAGATATGCGGAATCTAGTCAATGGTATTAAGAAGAATTACAATGAAATAGTAATGAACAAGATCAATAACAAACAGTTTACCAAACTTTCAGCCTCAATATAATACGAACACTCTTAATAGTGTTAGGGTTTACAAAACCTTGAAGCTACGAATAGATTAACAGAATAATGAAGGATATTTGGATGTATATACATTATGCCCTAAGACCTCCTTTTATACAATAAGGAGTCCTACAAGGTTTACAATACTTTCCTAAGAAATCATGTCTTCTTAACAAATAATTTATTAGATGTCTTATAAAAAACATCTCATACTTATCCCGTAAGTAATCTTGATAAACAATCTTCATCTATATCCTTTCTCTTGTCTTTATCCTTCTCACAGTAAAAACTCTTCTAGCAGTTGTAATCTTTTAGTAGTTGTAACCAGGAGCATTAACTTTTATACCAGCAACACTAACTGTGTACAAGCAGTAGTAACTACTTAGAATATTTTCTTTATTCTTCATCAGCAGTACTAAGTTACACTAGCCGTGCTAACTTTATGCTAACAGTTGTAACTTTACTCAAGCAGTACTAACATATAGTAGCAGTGTAACACCCCCAAAATGGGTCGTAGCGGAATAAGGATATCCGGGGCGTGTTACTTCTCAGATCAATAGCACAAGATATATAAGAACGACAAAAAGTCGTTTAAAATGATACATTGGATTTAATAAAAAACTTGTTACACAAAGCATGCAGCTTTACTTGTTCAATGTTTGATATTACAAAGATTGACAATACATTTCCCAAAACATATTACATCCAAATCTTTAGCTTGATAACCAAAAGTGTCACCAATGTATCCATGGCACCTCGTGCCTATTGACCACCTGAAAACATTGCTTTTAAAACGTCAACAAAAATGTTGGTGAATTCATAGGTTAGTAAATTATTATATGTAGGGACGCAACGACTTCTTCCCTGTGATAAGCAACAGATACTGTCACTCATAATATCCATTACGTTTTCCGAAGCTCATGAAATGACAGATCGACAATTTTATTCGTCAATATTAAATATTGCTATTATGCCGATCAGAGTTCAAACCTAAATATCCCAAATCCGACATTGCTATAAGTTCGTTCCCGGTGATAGTTAATCACCCGAACGGGCGGTAGGTCAATCCCAAATAGATCTATTCATATATAATTCGCGCTACATAATGTAATTCACAACTCTTCTATGCAATTGACAGTTCATGTTAATAGGCTCTACTTGGGTTATCGCTACTTGGTAACACGTTTCAATATAAAATATACACTTGCGTCAATTTATAAAACATGATGTTCTCCACCCCAACTTTTTTAATCATTGTAATCGTACAAATTGTGGGGCTATGAAAATCACCTTGGTTACTGATAATCCAATATCACAGAATAATGGTCACGCAAATCGTTAGATGCAAACCTATTTAAATTTAGGTATATAATTACTCAATCACATTGTGTTAAATACTACCCATACTATCATTCTATATTGCTAATCCCTTCTAATTGTTTTGGTAAAATTGTGTTTAACAAGTTAAAACGTTTATAATTACCGTTTTAGTAAAACTGGCGTAACTTTTGCGTTTCAAGTCCGTTTGAGGTGTTTCTCGGCTAACGTTTTCAGTTTTAGTCGAGTTATCAAAATTTGTCAATTTCAAATTTTGGCCCTATGGTGAACAGTAACTTTTACTGGCTCACCTGATCATAAATTATTTATATAGTTTTTGTTATCGCATAAACTCATAAACGTCGTTTTTTATTCGTTATAGCTCCGTTTTAGCGATCTTTCGAGCACGTTTCTCATAATTGAGAGTTCTATTGATTTATGAGGTTTAACCCAAAATAAAGTTTCTGTCTGAATAGTAACTTTATAAAAATGTTTTATAAAGGATTAATTGTCGTAAACCTCGCGAAATTCATTAACTCATTCGTTTTATTGAAATTTTCGTTTTTATCATTTTGGAATCCTAAAAAATGTGTAATCTGTATAAAAATACTTTAATTGCTGTTTTTATTTAATTTTATAAATTGTATTATAAAAAATCTTTTATAGATTCCGTTTTTTATCGTATAACTTGTTTTTACCGTAACTTTTTCGTTATTTATCCGTTTTTCAAGTTTCTTACATGCTTGGATTCGTCATGAGGTGTACTATCTTTATAGATCATAATATGGCTGTCCTTAAATTCGAACCACAATAGCCCCTTTGAAACAATAGATATACTTGTTCATATACTTGTTTTAAACACTTTTCAACTTAGTAAATTTTCCACAAGCCTTCCATATTGCTTTATATCATATGTCATATATATAATAAAGTCCAAAGTCCATATTTAGTCCATGAGATTTCCATGATAACAAGATTATCAAGTCATTAACAACTCATGAAAACAATAACTTTCCTTAAGTACTTTTAAAACCCTAATTCATACATATGCATCTTTTCACTTAACCAACATGGTACATTACTTATATACCCATTTTAACATGATATCATCAATGTCATAACATATATAAAAGTGTACAAAATAATGATCACAAGTAAAAATCTCTTTTACATGTTTAAAAAAGTGTCCTGATGGTGATGTAGCTATATAAACATCAGTTTACAAATATAATCATGATAATGGAAAAGTTAAAGTTTTTTTATGTACCTTATGATGAACAATGATGATAGACAACACAATCTAAACCCTTGTTTAGATTAAAAACCAAAGCTTGCAACTTTAAAAACCCTAGATTAGGATGAAAACCCTAATCTTACTTTCTTTGCTTCAATACTTGTAAATGGTTAACCAATGCTTGCAAACATCTTAGTATGTCTTAGGAATGATGTGTGTATGTGTGTATGCTCTTAGAAAATCAAGGTATGGATTGTCTAATTGGGGGTTTTTGAGCCGTGGGTGAGTAGAGAGCAAGAGAGGGTGTTTATCAACTTTTCACCTTAAGGAAATGTTATGTGTGTGCTACTTGAAGTATAAGAGTGGTATATAAGCATAAAGACTAGTCAAATATGAGAAAACAAAGACCAAAAAGACCTATGGAGGGGGTTTTGGTCGTTGGACATGAGGAGGGAAACAAGGATGAGGGTTTTATGGAGTCCTTGGTCAAATAAACATGTTTCTAGTCCAAGCATTGATTAGTTGTTGTAGTACAAGGTTCCTAGTGTTTTATTTGTGTGCTCTTTGTCTCCCTAGGCTTCTTATACATGAAAAATATGAGGGGGAGGGAATACTAGAAGAGTTTTTGATATTTTACATAAATATCATTCATTATTTACTAGTTACATAATGTAGTTTTTCATATAAGGTAAATACTTGAAGTATTTATGTCCTAGCTAGTTTATTTCATGCACCATTTGACCAACAATGATAACTTGGGTAAAATTTAATAAAACTTTGAGTGTTGGATGTAAAACTAAGTATTCGTTGAAGCGTAGATTAATTAATGGGGTTCCGGGTATGCCTAAACGTACTTTATCGCGAAACGTAGTAAATGTACGTAACCAATAAAAATAAAATGAACAATGACCATAATTATTCTCAAAATAATTATTTAATACTGGCTTGATGTAAACATTTAATTGTTTGATGCCCGTTTACATTGATTGATTATTTTTAGCTTACGCGATTTAAACTTTAATACATGAAATTACAAGCAAACGCGTACGACACTAAAAATAAATAGTAGATTTATTGATGTCGTCAATGACTTGAAAACACGGGGTGTTATAGACTTCCCCCGTTAAACGAGCCTTGTCCTCAAGGCTCACGATGCAGCACTTGACGACGGTGCGGTCTTGGTGAAGAGGTGTGGGTATTTCTTCTTGAATTGGTGTTCCATCGAACCTTGACTAATGGAATGCGTCTTCGCTTTAACCGTTTAACTTCACGGTCCATGATCTCAACGGGTTCCTCAACAAACTGAAGCTTGTCATCAAAATGAAGTCCATCCAACGGAACGGCTAACGGTTCGTCGGCATAGCACTTTTTCAAGTTGGATATATGAAATGTATTGTGAACCCTGCTTAGTTCTTATGGAAGCTCGAGCTTGTAAGCAACCTCTCCAACCTTTTCTAACACCTTGAAAGGTCCAACATACCTGGGGTTTAACTTCCCCTGTTTGCCAAAACGTGTGACCCCTTTCCAAGGCGAAACTTTAAGCATAACTTTATCCCTGACTTGGAATTCCATCTGCTTACTCTTTAAATCGGCGTAACTCTTCTGTCGATCACGAGCGGCTTGCATCCTTTGCTTGATTTGGACAATTTTCTCAGTCGTCTCTTGAATTAGTTCTGGACAAGGATTTGAGCTTCTCTCACTTCGGTCCAACAAATGGGGGGTTATAATTATTTAAAGTTATCGACACTTTTCGCCATAAGTGCTTTCGAATGGTGCGACCTTGATGCTAGCGTGATAGATTTTGTTATATGAGCAACTCGACTAATGGCAAAGGTTAAACCAACCTTTCAAAGTCGATCGCACAAGGCACCACAGCATATTCTTGAGAGTTTTGAATGGTCCTCTCGCTTTGCTCGTATATTTGTGGATGGTTCGTAGTACTCATATCAAAATTAGTACCCAGAGCGTCTCTGATGGTGACTCCAGAAAAGTGGATGCGAAACCTCGGGTCGCGTCACAAATGATTGAACAGTATTCCATTCCTTGTTTCATCCTCCTTTAGGTTAAATTCTTGCAAGTTTTACCATAGGATCAGCCTCTCTCATGGTACGAAATCTGCTGGACTTAGTGAGTCGGTCAACGATCACCCAAATGGTGTCGTAGCCTTGCGACGACTTAGGAAGCTTAGTAACAAAATCCATAGTGATGTTGTCCCACTTCTATTTAGGTATCTTGGGTTGTACCAATAATCCTGATGGTCTTTGATGTTCGGCCTTGACCTTAGCACAGGTCAAACACTTGCTAACATAGGTGGCGATGTCGGCTTTCATTTTGGGCCACCAATATAGCTTCTTCATATCTTGGTATATTTTGTCGGAACCTGGATGAATGGAATATTTTGACTTGTGGGACTCGTGCATAATCACAGTCCTCAAGTCGCTATAACATGGTAACCAACTCCTGCCATTGAAGCATAGAGTTCCATCCGCACGTGGTTCCAACTTCTCTGTTCTAACTTTCTCGGAGCTTTAGAATTTCTCAGTAACATGCCTCCAACATCTTATTCTGATGTTCTCTGATTTTCGGCTTCAGTCTAAGTAATTCAAGATTTGTTGGGATGATCCAAGCAATAGTCATGCTAGGCTCGAACTCTTACATGGTTGATCTCTCTCTTCTTGCTTAAAGCTTCTGCAGCATCGTTTGCCTTTCCCGGGTGTTATCGATTCACAATTCGTACAAACACTGGAGCAACTCCAACCAACGACATTGCCTTATGTTCAACTCTTTCTGATTAAGGATGTGTTGTAGGCTCTTATGATCAGTGAACACCGTGCACTTGGTTCCGTACAGATAGTGCCTCCAAATCTTGAGAGCGAACACTACTGCTCCAAGTTCCAAATCATGCGTCGTATGTTCTTCCTCTTGATATTTTCATTGGTGTGATGTTATGAAGAAATCACCTTTTCCTTTGCATCAACACAGCGCCAAACCTTCTTTGAAGCGTCGCAGTATGCGATGAAATCTTCGCTTCCCTCAGGTAAGGCAAGGATTGGTGCACTGCACAACTTCTGCTTCAACAGTTGAAAAGCTGCTTCTTGTTTATCGCCCCAAACAAACTTGACCTTCTTTTGAGTAAGCTTAGTCATTGGTTTGGCGATCTTTGAAAACACTTCAATAAATCTTCGATAATACCCAGCAAGACCTAAAAATTGACGAATCTCCGTTGGTGACTTAGGAGATGCCCAATCTTTAACGGATTCAATCTTGGCTGGATCCACATGAATGCCTTCACTATCAATCACGTGACCGAGGAACTGTACTTTGGGAATCCAAAATTCACACTTGGAAAATTTGGCATACACACTCCTTATTTCTTAAGCAACTCTAAGAGTAGCTTAAGGTGCTCTTCATGTTCTTGCTTGTTCTTCGAATATATCAGAATATCGTCAATAAAGACAATAACAAATTTATCCAGATATGGGTTTGCACACCCGATTCATAAGGTCCATGAATACGGCAGGTGCGTTCGTCAAACCAAATGGCATAACTTGAAATTCATAATGGTCGTAACGAGTTCTGAAGGCAGTCTTCGGAATGTCTTCTTCTCGAACCCTCAGTTGGTGATAACCTGACCTTAGGTCGATCTTCGAGTAGACACTCGACCCTTGAAGCTGATCAAATAAATCATCAATTATGGGGAGTGGACTATCGGTTCTTCCACTGAGTTTATTTAATTCTCGATAGTCAATGCACATCCGAAATGATCCATCCTTCTTCTTGACAAACAAGACCGGAGCTCCCCAGGGTGAGGAACTGGGTCTTATAAAGCCTTTGTCGGACAGCTCTTTCAGTTGCTCTGATAACTCTTTCATTTCGGAAGGCGCCAATCGATAAGGTGCCCGTGCTACAGGTGCAGCACCAGGTACCAAATCAATTTGAAACTCCACTTGTCGAGTCGGAGGAAGACCCGGCAAGTCCTCAGGAAATACTTCAGGAAAGTCTCGAACTATTGGCACGTCCTCAAGTCGCTTCTTTTCCGACTTGTCTTCAACCTCCTTTGCAGTGACATGTGCCAAAAAGATAGGAAATCCTTTTTGCATGTACTTCTGCGTTTTAGTGCACGAAATGATGTTTAATCGTGTCACGTTTCCCGTGTATGATTAAGGTTTCATTTCCCCAGGGGATGCGAACAATCTTCTCGGCACATACAATGACCGCTTGGTTTCTTCGGGCCAACATCCATAACGATTATAGCATCGAAACTTCCATAGTTATACTGGCATTAATTTTAGGTTGAATGGGTGGTTTAGGAAGTTTAATGTTGAACCATGTAAGGATATTGTTTAAACTAATTATTCTTCGTCGCTAGTTTCGATCATCAAATAGTGATCTAGGGTAGATGGCGTGATGTCAATTTGGGAGCTAAATGCAGTAAACATAAAACTCCGATCGGCACCCGTATCAAATAAGATGTCAGCATAGCAGTTGTTTAGAAGAAACGTACCCACAATGACATTGTCTGGTTTGCCCAGATTTCCATACCCACATACACGGTTCGTGGAGCCCTATCAATCCTAGCTTGATTACCGCGGTTATTGTTTTTCAGTTTTAGGCCAGTTTTATTTTAAGTGTCCCCATTGAGATCCACACTCATAGCAACCATTTCCCTTCTGACTATTGTTTGTTGTTGTTTGCAGGGTTGTTGTTGTTTGCATTTGCAGGTCGGCTTCTACAATCCTTGGCTGATGGCCAACCTTTTGCTGTTATTGCACTAGGTGGACAAGGACCTTATGTTTTAATCATACTTGGTACACAGCGGTTAGACCGGCGTATGGTTTCCTGTCACTATTGCATGCAGTGTAGGCCTGGCCTATGTTCTGCCTTTTTTCTGCTGTGTTAGTTTTGATTGGTCTTGGAAAGATCATCATACTTTCTTTTCTTTTATGCCTGACGTTCAGCATAGGCATGGTCTTTTCATCCATCAAACTCAGTTATAAAAAATCAATACGCCTCTTGCATGGTTTCGGCTTAATGCCTTTACCACTGCATGTCTCATATCGGCAAGCCACGATATATACTTTTCAATCTTGTCTACCTCTTTGGGAACATCGGCACACATCAAAAGGCTAGTTGCTGAAAATCGTCGATTGTAGGCCACCACATCGGTGCCCTCCCCCCCCGTAACCTTAAGATTCAATCTCAGTCTCAATCTTCTTGATTCTCACCCTTCGGGCGTATTTATCAGTCATCATTTTCTTTAGTGATTGCCCTTGGCATGCTTGAGCTAGCTTCGGGAGTAGTGGTCTTAACCATGGGCATTCCACCAGAATCCCAACAATCTTCCCCTATTTGATGATGACAAAACAAACAAAGTCGCGTACGAACTTCCCCTTAATTAGAGAAGTTGAGATGTAATCATCTCCCTGAATGAAACAAAATCTTCAATGCTTCCCCTTGACTTAAGATCTCCTTGAACATGCCACCACATATAATAAGCTGCAAATCAATAAACCTGTAATCTTCTTCCCCTTTTTGTAATCATCTAATAGGGGTCTTCTGTAGATATGCAACTTGGATCATAACAGCTACAAACCATATACCACAACTACTAATCCAGCCTTCCAATACTCAAAATACCTGCCATGAAGCATAATACAAAAAATGACTCTGAGCAGTAGAACCATAAACTAGCAGAAGTAATAAATGACTAGCAGTAGTAACGAAATACTTCACTTCAAGTGGTGCATGAACATATCCTGATGGTTAAACATTTTGTCAATAAGCTTCCCCTAAAACCAATATGTTTACCATCTCTTGAATCTTCAAATTCTGTAGACTCTTTGTAATGATTACTGATGAAGAAAACTAAGTATAAGATGCTGAAGTAGAACAACCCAAACTTGTATCTTATATCTTGTACTATCCATGTGACTCCAAACTTATAAATAAATCTATGAAATATAAGTAGATCGCAATCAATTAACAATTATCCTCAACTTCTATGAGACACCAGACCAAAGAAATAGCAAATGTGAGCATTGAGCACCATAAGTTAGATCACACACCTTTGCTAGATTTGTCAAGTCTTTGTCACCATACAAACCAAACAAGTTATCTTCAAAGTGTAACACCCACTTTGAGATATGATAAGACACGCACCTGTAAAACTCAACTACAACATCAAATAAGCAATATTCAATTGTCTTCGTAATCACCTCTTCAATAAATCCAAAACGAGCCATAAATAATTAAGAATACAATGTTGTTAAAAACAGTTCTATCCGAGATCCAAAAGCGTCTATTGTCCAACATCGGACATAGCCAGCAGTATAAACAATATTCCCGAGCAGTATTAACCTCACTGCTTTTAACGCTAGTAGTACTAACTTATTCCATTTACCCTGGCAGTAGTAATACTCAAAACTGGCAGTACTAATCAAAGCTTGTAGCCTTAATATACTTGTTTCGAATCCAATCAGCAGTATTAACTCGTTCTTGTAGCAGCATTAAGTTGCATTGGCAATATTAAGTTCACATAAGCAGCAGTATTAACTTGTAAGCCTAGCAGTACTAATATCCAACTGGCAGTATAAACTTTCAATGAGCAATACTAAAATTATACTGGCAATATTAACTTCTATTAGCAGTACTAAGTGTTCATTGGCAGTATTAACCTTTCTTGACAGCAAAAACATGTACATAAGCAGCACTAACATACCTTCAAGCCTAAACAACTTTAATAATCAATGTGAGCAATACAAACTCGAATCAAAATCAAAATCTTGCTGCTCGTTCTTTTGTTCACAAACCAATCGTACCTGCTACTTCTTGGAACCAAGGACGAATCAATTTTCAGGACTAGATTAGGGTTTAATGAAAAACCCTAGTTTTCACCAACATGACTTGCACCAAAAGTATAAAGACGACACTTTTTAGTGTCGCAAAAACCCCAACTTCACCAAAATCACCAATACACCAAAAAACAGATTTGTCTCTTCTTTTTCACCAAGAACACAATACCAAAAACCTTGTAGATCCTAGATATCACGAGCCATATGGCTCTGATACTAATTGTGGAGATCGTTTTAAGCTCAGATTGGTTAGATCTTTATATCTAAGATTGACAATAACAATGAAAACAATATGAACAGCGGAATTAAATAAAGAACATCATTATTGTTAAACAAGGTTTTATATTCAAAAGTTTCCCTCTTACCCCAAACACAATCTTGGGGCTACATCAACTAACTATCTAACTATGGTGTACACACACACACCTCTTTTACTATTCGACTCTCATTAGTCGACTATGTTATCTCTAAAACCTATTGTAACACCCCCAAATTGGGTCGCAGCGGAATAAGGATATCCGGGGCGTGTTACTTCTCAGATCAATAACACAAGATATATATAGAACGACCAAAAAGTCGTTTTAAAACTGATACATTGGATTTAACAAATATTTGATACAAATAGCCCGAAGCTTTAACTTGTTCCTTATTATTATTACAAAGATACTGGTTCACAACACATGAGTTTCCCAAAACATAATACAACCATATCTTTAGCATGACATCCCAAAACAAAATCACCAATGTATCCTTGGCACCTTATGCTTACTGATCTCCTGAAAAACATTGCTTTAAAACGTCAACAATAATGTTGGTGAATTCATAGGTTTGATAAATCATAATATGCAGGACCGCAAGACTTTCCCCGTGATAATGCAACACATGCAGACATCACAAAACCCGATTACATTTACCTAAGCTCATGACACTGAAGCTCAACAATCTTTCTCGCAATATTATATATATTGCAATTTCTGCCCGATTAGATGTTTAACCCGAAACATCCCCAAATCCGACATGCTATACGTTCGTTCCCGGTGATAGCTAGTCACCCGAACGGGATGGTCAATCCCAAATAGATCTATTCATAACATTCGCGCTCACATAATGTAATTCACAACTACATCTATGCAATTGACAGTTCATGATAATGGGCTCAACTTGGGTTATCGCTACTTAGGCAAACACGTAATCAATATAAAATATACACTTGCGTCCAATTTATAAAACAAAGCATGTTTCCACCCCAAAGTTATAAATCATTGAAATCGTAAAAATATGGGGCTATGAACTCACCTTGAGTTCTGATAATCCAAATATCACAGATAATGCGTCACGCAAATCGTCAGATGCAACCTATTTAAATTAAGGTCGTATAAGTACCAATCACTTTGATTAACTAACATCATATGCATGTCTATGTAGCTACATCACCATCTATTAGTAATTGTGAAAACATATTTATAATTGTAAAACATTTATAAATATCGTTTTAGTAATTATGGCATAACTTTCGCGTTTCAAGTCCGTTTGAGGTGATTCTTGCGCTCACGTTTTCGTATTAAGTCGAGTTATCAAAATTTGACATTTTCAAATTTTGGACCTACTGGTGAACAGTACTTTTTACTGTTCCTACCAGATCATGACTTTACTTAAATCGTTTTTTTTTGTCGTAAAACCCGTAAATGTCGTATTTTATTCGTTATAGCTCCGTTTTTAGCGATTCCTTCGAGCACGTTCTTGTTATTAAAAATTCTATCAATTTATAAGGTTTACAAAATAAAAGTTTCTGCCATGAATAGTGTTTTTACTGTTCCTAGTTTATAAAATTATTTTTATAAACTTTTAATTACCGAATACCCGCGAAATTCATAACTCCTTCATTATAAATTGAAAAATTATGATTCTTATCATTTTAGAATCCTAAAAATGTGTTTTATTGGTTAAAAATATCAAACTTGCTGTTTGATATAGTTTTTATGAAAGTTATTTTATAAACCCTTTTTTTAATTAACGTATAACTCGTTTTTATCGTAACTTTTTCGTTATTTATCCGTTCGACAAGTTTCTTACCTTTTCGGAATCGTCATGAGTCGTACTATTTTATAAAAATGTAAAATGGACAGGTTGTAGTTCGAGTTTAAACAGAAAGATTGGATGTCTATATTGAATCCATAT
>BQNB010164595.1:0-10553 GCA_026074375.1 Tanacetum coccineum
GTTTTTGGTGCAGTGTTTCCATTCTCTATGACCTCCCATAGAGCATAGTCAACCATTTGGATGTACTATTCCATCCTCATCCACCAAAGCTCATAATCACCTGGTTTGAGCATAGGAACTTTTGATGCAGCCACCCTATGTACTGAGTCTTGATCCATGTCTTTTTAATAAGTTTCTCAAAGCAACAAGCTCTGATACCACTTGTTGATCCTACTTGAATGGATCTTTAATTCCCTAGCTTGTGTAAGGTCTAGTTATGCAAGATAAATCCTACATAACTATAGTAGAAACTTTGTTTGATAATACTAAAGATTATACAGAATCTAATCTTTAATATAAGAAGAATTCTTCAATGAAACAGTAATACTAATGAACACATAGATTAACAAACAAAAGCTTCAATATATTAATACGAATACTCTAACTAGTATTAGGGTTACAAAACCTTGAAGCTAAACGATATCAAAACAAAATATTTCTAGATATCTAACTCTATGCCCTAGGACCTCCTTTTATACACCAAGGAGTCATAACTGGCTTACAATATTTTCCTAAGCTATCATGATCTTTTAAACAAATAACTTATATGTATCTTTTACAAAAATATCTCATATGTATCTCATAAGCAATCTTTATCTTTTCTTCTGTCTTTATCCATCCCTTGACAGTAGAAACTCTTTCAGCGGTCTTAATCTTTAAGCAGCTGTAACTTTGTACCAGCAGCATTAACTCTGAACACCAGCAGTAGTAACTTATACACTAGCAGCATTAACTGTGTACAAGTAGTAGTAACTACTTAGAATATTTTCTTCAATCTTCACCAGCAGTACTAAATTTACTAAGTTACACTAGCAGTAGTAATATACACTAGCAATAGTAACTAGCAATACTAACTACTTAGCATATTAAGATTACTGAGTAGCACTAAGTTTTGCTTAGCAGCAGTAATTCTAACCTTAGCAGTCTTAACTTCCACTAGCAGTAGTAACTTCCAAACAGCATCAAGAGGATTTTAATCCCAACAAAATGTTCCCCTTAACATGTGCATTAATATTTAAAAATGTTTAGCACATGGATGGTGAAGTTCACACTTGAGTCCATAAAATCACATTTTTAACCATATATTGTAATCACATTTTCTCCCTTTTATCAAAAATTTCAAACCCTTTGATATTTTGGATACCAAATGATTTAAATATGTTTAAAAGATAGGAAAAAATGTTCTTATTATACACAAGCCTAATTCAGAACATTTTAATGATCCCCCTCAATTGATAAGGGTATTATATAGTGTTGAGTACGATAATTTGAAATATTTTGAATTTATGAAGAAATTCTTGAAAAACTTCATACTCAACAACTATATACCCTATTCTAGCAGTCTATTTTATACTACTTATTCACGGTATTCGCAAGATAAGATTTGAGATAGGACCTGACGATCACTCTGTGCGTGTCATCAATCTATAGTTCATCTCGAGTTTCCTAGCACCAACCAATATCTCTAGGTTTTTTATAATCTCCCTTTTCGCGCAACTGCTTATCCATCAATTCTACCATGAGACTTGATCTCCTCTGATCAGTTGTTGTCTATTTCCTTTTGGGCATTCCGAAGTTGTAGTTTAATTTGAAATCCAGCACCATGTGATAGAGTTCATCATGAACAAACTTAAGCATCCCGTCTAAGAACTTGTGAAGCTCAACAGCCCACATGATTCTCTTTTTCCCGTTCTTGTCTTCATAGATTACGCCTGGTGGTACTGACAGTGTAAACAACTCTTTGGCTTCGATTCCATGATAGGTCTTTTGAGGTCTAATGAGATTGAGCTTCTTTTGGTAACTCTCTACACCAAACTGTACATCTTCAACTCTTCTTTTGATAATGAGGCTTCTTGTAAACATACGCATTGCTGTAATGAAGTCTACAATTTGATCACCTTCGAGTTGAAACAACTTGTGTTGAACAGCGAGAAGAAGCATATCTTTAATGTCATTCAAGTGTAGATTAACAAATTCACCTTCTTTAAACTTGTACTTTTGTTTGTCAGCTCTTCTCACCACTATCTCTTCTAAGTAACCATATCCATGCAGTTTATTAACCTTCACACTGACCACACTTAAAATCTTTTAAGTTGAGTAGACATCGTGCTTAGATTGTATGTTGTTCTGAGATCTATACCATAACTTTCATTGATAATCCAAGTGCTTAATACCATGTTCAGCATCTTTATCGTATCTAACTACAAACTTACTCCATTGCTTAGGGATCATGTCTTCAATTCCCTTTAGGTTGTACCTTGCAGCCTTTGTCTTAGTGATTGAAGTAGTGTAAGACTTCTCAGGATCAGATGACTTAAGAAATTCCAGATCATTGTTGAAGAAATAGTCTGTAGCCACGGTTAAATGACCTGGACGACCTTGTAACAGAAAAGGTTTGGTGAAGTCAAATGGACATTTATCACCTTCGGGATTGTTCCCATCAAGCTTGTTTGTTAATGCTTTAAAGCATTATTTCATGGTGTACTCCAGCTCGGTGCTACTTGCGCATGTACCTTTCAAGATCTTATAGACTGGACCTACCAAAATTTCTCTAGTGAGTTTTTCTACCTTGAGTCCATGGAGAGAAAACTTGGTGAAATCAATAGGAGTAGCCATAAGTGAATCAAATGTGAAAGGTTCTTTTTTTGCGGCCAAAAGATCATTGAACCATTGTTGCTCGGGTTCATCAATAATAACATGGACTGTGTTCCATTCAGGATCAAAAGTAGGAGGCCTTGGAGGTTGTATGAACCAAGTGTCGTTATAAGGTTTGCTGGTCTTTGGTGATGCATCTTCTTGTGGTTGATCAGCATCATTAACCACATCTTCATTAACAGTATTCTCCATGTCATCCATAACCACCTTCACAATAGGTTCTTCAACTGGCGCCTTTGCTGTTGCAGACTTGCCAGTTTTGGAGCCTTTAGATGGAGCTTTACCTTTAGGTGATTCCTTGGTGGTGGATTGCTTCTTGGAGGACTCTGACTCTATAGTTCTTCTCCTCTTTGTTCTCTTACCCTGGTTTGATCCAGCAGAATGGCCTTTTTCATCATCATCATCATCATCATCATGTTGTCTCTTGTGGTATTTGACTGTATCAGCAACTCCCTTATCCATGGCATCTTCATCCAATTTCAAAGCTTTCATGAGTGCATGGTACAGTGCATGATTAGCAGGATTTCTGTTGAAAGTCTTGTTATTATGCATGGTTTGGTAGAGAGAGCTTTTATGATCAAAATCTTTAAGTGTCGATGTGTCAGTAGACTTAATAGTATACTTGGGCATCTTTTGCTTCTTAGCTTGTTCCTTCTTGATCTTTTAATCTCTGAAACAGGCTTCTCAGATTCTTTTTCAAGCTTAATTATTTCTGTTTAAAGGTTGATAATCTCATAAGTTAGCTTCACGTTGTATTGCTTCATCATGTCAGTTGTGTTCTTTTGAAACTCATTTTGAAGAATATTACCAAGCCTTGATTCAATAAAATCATTAACAACTTGTGGAACTTGAGACTTGAGAGAAGCAAGAACTTCTTTAGAGATATCAGATTTCTTCAGCTCAGACACTTCTTTTTCTAATTCTGCAACTCTTAGCTGAAGAGCATTGAGTGCATTAGATTCAGAGACAGCAGTGGTGATAGGTGGAGCTTCTGTTGTGATTGGTGGTGTAAGTATTGGTGATAGTGTTTGTTGTACACATACAAGTGTGGAGATAGATGGATGAGGTAGAGGTGATGTTGTAACTGGAGTTTTTGTCAGGATTTCTAGAATAGGTATAAGTATGGTAGTCTCCTGAATTACAGATACAGGAACCCTGAGTGTTGATGGAGACTGGAGTTGTGGTGTATCATGTTGGATTGGAACATCCATCAATGAGCTAATTTCTGCATCAGCAGAATCTTTAAGTGTACCAGTCAAAGATACATCAGAAGATAAGTTAAGGAATTGAGTACCAAATCCAAACGATACGGATTGACTGGAAGTTTGCAGAGGTACTATAGTAGTCTCTTTGGTTTGAAGATCAGTGGCCATAGCATTCCCAGCTGACATATCATCAATCTTCTCTTCAGCAATCTTTTCAATATCAGCATCTTCAGCTACATTCATTTCCCCTTCATCATTCCCAAACTCAACAGTATCAACATCTTTCATCTCTTCATCTACGCCTTTGTGCACATGAATCTTGTACTTATAGATATCTTCTTCATCAGATTCAATTTTTGCATCATTAATATCATCTTTCTCATCATCAGCATCATTATCATCATTCTTTTCTTCATCATCAAGCTTTGGTTGATCATCTTTAGAGTGCTCATTGTCTTCCTCCAAACCCCATTCATAATTAAAGTCTGCTCTAGCAGAAGAAATACCTTTGGGCTCATCGAGATCTCCTGACCCGGTGTTAGTGCCTTCATTTGAGCCTGTACTGGGTAGACTTTTCAAGGTCTTCTTGCTGTTCTTGATTGCTTGCATAGTAACTGCAGCTTCTTGCTCTTTAGGAGTCAGGTTTTGAATGCCCTTTTGCTTGAGCTTTAATTTGGATGGTTTTGGCTTTGGAGCACTTGGAGTATCTTAAATGACTACACCCATTATACTTTTGCTTCCAGTCTTTTTAACAGGTTCAGGTTCAGGTTCCGACTCTTTAGATAGATCAACTGTATCATGTGAGTCATCAGCAGCCTTCTTTCCTTGAGACCCTTTACCTTTACTTTTCTTTGGAGGTATCAAGCCTTTGGAGTATTTGATGTACATTTGATAATACTCAGATTGCTTGATCTCATCATTCAACATCATTTTAGGAATAGCCAATCCATATTCCTGATAGATTTCTCCAATCCTTACAAATTTCAATCTGCTAACAATACCGTAATCTTTGATAGTGTGGTAATGTTTATGCTTCAGTTTGGAAAGTGATTGGTGCTGTGAGAGGAAGTGTTTGATGATGACTTTGGTGAATCTGGGAGCTGACACAAAGAATTTGGGGTGGCGTTTCTTTCCTAGACTTCTTCTCCTTCAAGTTGTCAATACTGGTTTAAACAATGTCCTCCATATCAATCTCAGGACTAGTCAACATCTTTTCCCGGTAGACATGCCCCAACACTAATGCCCCACAATATGTCAATTTTGGATTTCCTCAACGTGTCATTGCTTACAGTCTTGCCAGAAAGACACTTGTTAATGATAGCTGTCAGAGTTCTCCATGGTTGATGCATATGATCCACATACATGTTGGTGTACTTGTGTAGTGGACCTTTGTAACCAATATCAATAAGGAAAGTGAGAGTTGCATCATCATCTTGAACCTCAGTAAAGTCTTCTCCTTCAACTCTAGGACAAATATCAAGGATCTTTCGGAAGACTTCAACATCAACTAAGCACTTCTTGTTGGCAAGCATGAACTCAGAAGAATTAGTGCCTGGAACATTCTTGATTGTGTACCAGAATTGTTGCATAAAGATTTCAAGGACATCTGCAGAGATAGTAAAAGTTATATAGGAAGTAGAGTTCTTAACCACATCGATCATAACTTGAAATGTTTCTTTCCTCTGAGGTAAAGTGGGTTCCAGCCTGATGTTGGTAGAGCTAATCTTAACTCTTTCCTTGATTGGAACCCATTTGTTATCACGAGCATCAATTTGTTAAATTTCTTGAGGATTCACGATTTTGCTTAAGAAATAGCCAATACAGTTTATATACACAACATATATATTCTACTGATTAGGCAAATTAGATATCCTTGATGATTGATTGATTTTAGACTTATTCTATGATTAGGTTTCATGCAATCATATTTGTATTAAAGCGCTTCTAAGAATAAAGTCAACTAAGGTCAATGGTCAAAGTCAACTTGTGAAGTCAACTAGATAAGTCCAAGAGAGCTTAGGATAAACATTCATTTAGGTGACAAATAATACTCATTCAATTGTGACAAGGAAGTAGTATGACATAAGAAACAAGTATTACACAAATTTTAGAAAATTTAGGCAGAGTTTCCTTTCATAAATCTACATATTTCGCATGGAATATAACACCTGTCATGTTTCGCACAAGCCTACATGTTTCACACAGTTAAGACTTAGCATGTTTCGCACAATTTTATGAATATTACATGTTTCGCATGGCATGGATACCTAACATGATTCGCATGGAAAAATCCTAACACATTTCGGATGGGATAAGATTTTAACATGTTTCGCACTATTTATCCTAAACATGTTTCGCATGCATAGACACAAACTCCTAACATATATTTTCAGGTTACAATCAATCAACATCATCACGATATAGACCTAAGCCTCTCAGAGATCATTTACATAAGGTTTTGGCAAGAAACGAGCATAACATGGTAGATTTTACAAGCATATGCCAAGAAGAAACATATCAATAGGCTTAAAGGGACAACTAGGAGCTCAGAACTACCATTTAAGGACAAATAGTAGTTACCAAACACACATTGTACATTACACGAGTAACCTTATTCACTATTTTTGTATTTTTGCACCTAAGACACAATCTTTTCCAAGTAAAAGGGATCTAAGGCATCAAGAACAAGTTAAAATATCACAAGGAAGCTAATGTGGTGCTTCTAAACACAAACCCACAAACAAACACGCATAACATATAATTTTCTCATGAAACCTCACACAAAAATCGACATCACTCATAAACGACTAAGATATATCCAAAATTGTTTTGGACTTGTCTTAATCGCACCCTAATGAACAAAACCCCTTAACTAATTAGACAAAAACACAACTTTTTTACTTATGAACCCTAAATCGATTTTAATTTATTTTCGAGTGTAAAAATAAGTTTTTAACTAATTCCTTTTACCAAAGTAATGATAAAGAGTTAACGAACATGTTTGGGTGTACCTTGAATCTTGAAACCGAGTTTTAATATCGAGATATGAAGGGTGCGAAATGTGTAGAGAGGATATGTGGTGTTTGGATTTTGATAAGAGTTTGTGTGTGTGAATCTTGTATCCCAAGTGGGTTAACCGGCCACAATTTAAAACATGGAAAAAGTGGTCCTTATGGTTTATATCTTCTTCTATTTTCATATTAAACTTGTACCTAAGTCTAAACAAATTATAGAAATGACATATTAAGCCCCTAAAGTTAAAACTTAGATATTAAGTCCTAGATTTTGCCATTTAGACCTTAAAAGTTAAAATCAATAACATAATAAGTCCTTTTGAATTAAAATAATATTAACTCCTCTTTAATTTATGATCCGTTATTGTTTAAGAACTTTTCCTTTTATTTCGAGATGACATTTTGAAACATTATTATTAAAAGAATTTGACTATTTCTCCCCCTCAAATAATGTCCTGTTTTTTATTTAAAGAGTTGTAGACATTGTTTGAGTGATAGATAATTCTTTGAAAATCTTTTCTGATGAGAAACTGATATGTTTAATAATAATGAAAAACAACACCAATAAAAATAAGATTTCTCTCGTTTACGCAAATAAATGCAATGACACGTACACTTATTTGACAAAAAACACGGGTTGTGCTGAAAAGTAAACACAAACCTTTGCATGATCGTAAAGTAGACCATGCCCAAGAAAATTAATTCCCGTTGTGAGGTCAAGTTTTCTTTTTGACGAAATACTTGCCTTTAAGTTGAAGAACGAGTTGCAGTCTGAAATAACAGCAAGCCATTTTTGACATGTTTTGAAAACATTAGAAACTTCTGTTCGAACTTTATTTATAGCACCGTGTCATTATTGAATGACATTTCTAAAGCTGTAAATACTATCGATGCTAGAAGACATGTCAAGAAAAACATATTTTTTGATATTTTCTGATTTTATATTTTTGTATTTTGTTTTCTTGGTTTTATATTTTTCTATTTTGTTTTTGAAAATTTTTATAAAAAATGAAAATCTTTTTTGGGTTATTCTAGTTTTTATTTATTTACATAGGATATGTGAAGATGTACCACCATTACTCTTCAGTTTCGTCTGCCAGCTTTTTCACTATTTTCGGAGACATGCTTTCCATTCCAAGCTTTTTCTTGAGAAATTCAAGTCTTTCCCGTCCTAAAGCCTTGGTGAAGATATATGCCAGCTGATATTCTGTTCTGACGAAGTAAAGCTCAACCACACCATTTTCTACTTGCTCCTTGATAAAGTGATATCAAATGTCTATATGTTTGGACCGTGAATGTTGGTCGTTGTTGCAGCATAAGGCAATAACACTTTTATTATCACAATACAGTTGAATTTTGTTGAATCCAAGACCATAATCCCTCAGTTGTGATCTCATCCATAGGATTTGAGCACAACATCCGGATAAGGCAATGTATTCAGCTTCCGTACTGGATATTGCAGTGCTCTTTTGCTTCTTTGACGACCAACTCATTAATTTGTCTCCCAAGAGCTGTAGACTTTCTGATGTACTTTTTTTGGTATCTTGACAACCGGCGTGATCCGTGTCTGCATAATCTGTTAGTGTAATACAAGAATCCTTTGAATACCATAGACCCATGTTAATGGTTCCTCTTAGGTATCGAAAGATTCGTTTAACAGCATTTAAGTGCTTTTCGGTAGGACGGGCCTGATACCGGGCACACATGCATACAGAGAATACAAGGTCAGGTCTACTGGCTGTAAGATACATAAGGGAGCCAATCATTCCACGATAACGTGTAGGATCAACGGGTTTCCCTTGTAGATCTTCATCCAGTTTGGATTTCTCCACCATTGGAGTATTCATGGGTTGGGTTGAATCTATACCATACTTTTTAACAATTTCAAGAGCATATTTGGATTGGTTTAAAAAGATGCCTCTAGGACTTTGAGAAAATTGTAATCCTAAAAAGAATGACATTTTGCCCATCATCGACATCTTAAATTTTGCACACAATATTTAAGAAAATGTTTTACAAAGTTCAGGTTTAGTGACGGCAAAGATAATATCATCTACATAGATTTATACCAGTAAGATTTGTGTGCCTTCACGTCGGATGAACAGTGTTGGATCAACGGTTCCTTTGGAAAACTTTTGGGATAGTAGAAACGACGAGAGCAAATCATACCAAGCTCGTGGAGCTTGCTTTAATTCGTAAAGGGCTTTCTTCAGCTTATACACGTGATTAGGATTCTCTGGATCTACAAACCCGTCTGGTTGACTGACATAGACCTCCTTTTGTAGAATGCCATTCAAGAACGCGGTCTTCATATCCATTTGATAGACAAACATGTTCATATAAGCAGCAAATGCGATGAAGATACGGATGACCTCGAGTCGTGCAACCGGAGCAAAAGATTCTTCAAAGTCGATGCCTTTTTCCTGACGATATCCACGTGCAACCAACCTTACCTTGCAACCAACCTTGCCATTGTTTTTTCAGAACACCCTTGCCCTGTTTTAACTAAAATCACCTTAGTAAATAACTTGTTTTTCAAAACACCTCCCAGTTCATCAAATTTCACCTTGTAAATCAACTTCAAGGTAATAATCATCACACGATCTGGACGAGGTACTAGCTCCCAAACCTCTAAACGTTCAAACGCATTGAGCTCTTCTTGCATAGCTTCAATCCAACAGGATTCTATTAATGCATCTTTGTAAATTTTAGGTTCAATTGAGGAGAGGAAAACATCATAATAGCAGAACGAGGCTTCAGTGTGTAGTTGGAGTCTTGTAGATACCGGTCTGGAAAGATCACCGATATGGTTGTCAAGCGGATGATCCTTGGTCCATTTTCCTATGTGTTCTTGTGGTTGATTAATTGAGTGTACATTGGTTGGGATGACAATCCTCGAAGAAGATTCTGCAGAACTTGGTTCTGGAATTGGAAGACCAAATCCATATGTGCAACCTTAATATCATGATCAGCTTCTTCAACACCGAGAGGAATATCTGGAGATTGTGTTTCTTGTGTTTTTTGTGAGGTACTTGTTGAAGGTGCATCTTGATCAATTGTCATTGATGAAGGTGTACCGGTTGAAACAGGAGGAACTGAAGCAGGAACTTCAAGAACTGGATGATCAACACTTAGTGCAGGCTTGAAGTACTCATCAAACATTGGTTGAAACAACATTTCCCAGTCATTCTTTATTGGTGGAACAGTAGGTGTTGGAGAAGGATGTTGTGGCACGAGTCCTGAACTGATTGTTCCAGGAGTCAAAAGTTGAGGCCTGAGTCCTGAACTGAATTGTTTAGAAGCCATTGCTGTCAACTCATTAAAATCAACATGAATAGTTTCAATGATTAAGGGTCCTCTTATTGTAGATTCGGTATGCCTTCATTGCAGGATCATATCCAACGAAGATTCCTATATCAGCTTTAGGTTTCAACTTACCAAGATCTTCATTGTCATTAGTGGGATAGCAGAGAGCACCAAAGACACAAAGATAAGATAAGTCAGGGTTTCTATCATGGATAAGTTCATACGGTGTTTTGTTGTGACGTTTACAAATTAATGATCGGTTTTGAGTATAGCAATCTGTCGCGACTACTTCTGCCCAGAGAAATAACGGAGCCTTTGAAAATATCAACATGGT
>BQNB010164597.1:0-10485 GCA_026074375.1 Tanacetum coccineum
CAACACAATCAACAAAACGCCTAAATCAAAACCCGAACATATGATAAGTTCTCGTAAGAAACTTTCACAAACTACCCAAATCTACCTAAAAATTATAAATGCAAAACAACTATGAACCACCAACAACACAAAAAAACAACATACTAACTCATCGATGCACCAAAAGCATAACCCCCAACACAATCGTGGCATAAAATCCACAAATAGCCCTCGTTAAAAACAAATTTTTACTTATTATTATAGAACGAACGGTAAGGATATCGAAATATGTGCCGGAGTTTATTCCATAAGATATGTGTATGTGTATGTGTATGTTCGGTACCATCTATGTTGTACATGTATATGTATTTAAAAAGAGAAAAAAACACCGGCCCAATATTTTTTGGGCGGGCCTAAAACACGGGAGCCCAACAACACAACAAAGAGCCCAACAACGCTAAAACGACGTTATTCTAGCCGACCATTGAGTGTTTATATAATACCATACTACACAAACATAATACATGTGCAACATATATAATAAGCCACTAATACCACTACACAAGAATTAACCTTCTGTTATAAATATACCATCTCCAAACTTATCAACCATTTGTTACAAACAAATATATCATGCACATTTGTAACTTATACAAAAGTTTATTTACCATATGTTACAAACGAGGTTTTGCGCCCACTTTACGCGGTGGAGCGCGAGATTTTACGTTAAGGACTAACTTTGCAACCGACCAATAACCTCAAGGACTATTCTCTTGATAACCCCAAAGATAATTCACGAACATAAAGGACTAATTACATAAAATATGTGTTGGAGTAATTTTTTTTAATATTAAAGTTTAAAAAAAGAGTTAACGGTCGTTACTTAACGACCGTTAGTACTGTTCATTCTACTGTTCATCCACTCTATTTTTACTGTTCATCCATTTTCTTATTTTTTATTTGTTCCGGAGCTTAACGATCGTTATCTTACGAATGGCTCCTGCTTTTTGTTATATATATATATATATATATATATATATATATATATATATTAATATATATATATATATATATATATATATGTATATGTATGTATATGTATATGTACTATATATTTATTATGTATATATATATATTTATATATATATGTTATTATATATATATAATGTTTTTATGTTATAGATTTATATATATATAAGTATATGTATATATATATATAATATATTATATGTAATATTTTATTATATTTATTATATATGTGTTATATATGTTTTATTGTTTTACTAAATACTATATGATAATATATATATGATTATTTATTGGATGGGGTTTATATTAAAAAGGATTTTTTAATAAAAAGGGTAAAGATGGATTTTGGTGGGGTTATAATAAAAAGGTTTTTATAATAAAAAGGGTAAGATGGATTGTGGAGGTGACATGTGTCACTTTGCCACATCACCATGCCACATCACATTGCCTTATCACCATGACACATCATCTCCTTTAAAAAAAATTTGGAAAATTAATTTGGAAAAACCGAAAAAACAATTTCGAAAAATATTTTTTCCGAACCGAAAAGATTTTTTTCGAATTTTTTTTTTTCAAAAAAGAAATTATACCCAAAAAAATTCTAGTGCATCCCAATTATATTTTTTTTTGCATCATGTTTATATGTTAATGCATCACAGTTATAATTTATTGCATCATTCATATGAAATGTTGCAGTGCATCACACTTTAAAGTTCAGTGCATCATGTTTATAAATTACTGCATCACGGTTATAAGTATGGTGCACCAAGGTTATAAGTTACTGCATCATTGTTGATGCACAAGACTTATAACTATGATGCATTAGCTTATAATGCATCACTGTTATAAATTTGGTGCATCAAAGTTTTAACTTACTGCATCATAGTTATCTGTTACTGCATCATAGTTAACTATGATTCTTTTATCTATACAAGTAATGCACCTTTTTATATCATTAGTGCATCACATGTACTTTTGGTGCATTATAGTTAGTTTATCGTATCGTAGTTATGTCTGGTGCATCATGATTATAAGAATTGCATCATAGTTAAACGTGTGGTGAATCAATTATGATGTAGTAACTTATAACCATGATGCACCAAAACTTATAATTATAATGCACTAGAACATTTTTTGGAGAAAAAAATTTTCAAGGAAAAAATATTCGAAAAATAAAATATTTTATTAGTGCATCACATGCAAATTTTGGGCATTATAGTTATAATTACCACATCGTAGTTATAACTTTGGTGCATCATAAATTATAACTGTGATGCATTAACTTATAAACATGATGCCCGAAAAACATAACTGTGATGCACTAGAATTTTTGGTGAATGAATTATGATGCAGTAAATTATAACTGTGATGCATTAACTTATAAACATGATGCACTAAAAACATAACTGTGATGCACTAGATTTTTTCTAAAAAAAAATTTTTAGGAAAAAAAAATTTCAAAAAAAAGAATTTCGAATTTTTTTTTTCGGAAATTTTTTTCCAAATTAATTTTCCAAATTTTTTTTAAAGGAGATGATGATGTGTGAAGGTGATAAGGCAATGTGATGTGGCAAGGTGACACATGTCACCTCCACAATCCATCTTATCTTTTTTATTATAAAAATCTTTTTATTTTACCCCAACTCTCTCTCTCTCTCTCTCATATGTAAATTTATGTATTTGTATATATTTATATGTATCTTATGTATATATATATATTTATATATATCGATATATATATATTATGTATATTATATGTATATTTTTATAATATATATATATTTATATATTTAATTATAATAATTATATAGGAGAGAGTGTGGAGAGGATGGGATCATGAGAAAAAACCTTATTTCATGGTGGAATAGGGAACAAACCCAAATTTTCCATACCTTGGATTCAAGTTCTCCTCCTGCCTTTTTATAACAATATTTTTTTAACACTAAACTACAGGGGATTGTTTGTAACTTTCTTTATTCTTTAAGGGTGAGATTTAATTTCATTTAACTTTATATATTTACATAAATATATAATTTAATTAATTTAAAAAAAATTCAAAAATTTATAAAAAAATGCAAAAAAATTTTAAAAAAATTTAGAAAATTTAAAATTTGAAAATTCGAAAATATGAAAAAAAAAATTGAAAATTAATTTTTTTTTTCAAAAATTAGGAAAAAAATAATTTCGAAAATTTGAAAAAAAACGAATTTTTTGAAAATTCGAAAAAAAAGTTGGAAATATTGAAAAGAAATTTCGAAATTTTTTAAAGAAGTTCAAAAATTGGAAAATAAATTCGAAAATTTGAAAAAAAGTTTGAAAATTAGAAAAAAAATTTGAAAATTTTAAAAAAAATCGATATTTTTCAAATCAAATATTTGAAAAAAAGTTCGAAAATTTGAAAAAACAAATCGATATTTTTTTTTTAAATTTGAAAAAAAGTTCAAAAAAATTGAAAAAAAAATTCGAAAATTTGGAAAATTTTCGAAAATTTTAAAAAATCGATATTTGTCAAATCATAAATTTGAAAAAAGTTCGAAATTTTTGAAAAAAAGTTCAAAATTTTGAAAAAAAATCGATATTTTTTTTGAAATTTTGAAAAAAAGATCAAAAACTTGAAAAAAACTTCGAAAATTTGAAAAAACAAATCGATTTTTTTTTGAAAATTTGAAAAAAAGTTCAAAAAATTGAAAAAAAACTCGAAAATTTGAAAAAATCAATTCTTTCAAATCAAAATTTTGAAAAAAAATTGAAAAAAAGTTTGAAAATAAGAAAAAAAGTTCAAAAATTTGAAAAAAATCAATATTTGAAAAAAAGTTCGAAAATTTGAAAAACAAATCGATATTTTTTTTTGCATATCCGAGATGCACTGACTTAAATTAAATGCATCTCTATAATCTTAGATGCATTATAATGCATCATAATGTGTTTTTCAAATCGAATATTTGAAAAAAAGTTCAAAAATTTGAAAAAACAAATCGATATTTATTTTGAAAATTTGGAAAAAGTTCAAAAATTTGATAAAAAATTCGAAAATTTGAAAATATCGATATTTTTCAAATCGAAAATTTGAAATTTTGATAAAAAATTTGAAAGTTTGATAAAAAATTTCGGAATTCTTTTTTTTTTGAAAAATTTCAGAAAATTTTCTTAAAATTTAAAAGAAAAAACAGAAAATTTTAAAAACAAATTTTTCCGAAAAAAAATTTTCAAATTTTTTTTCAAATTTTTTTTTTGAAAAAAAATTCCGAATTTTTTTTGCCCGATAATTTCTTTTCACAAACTTTTTTTTCTACTTTTTTTCGATAAGTATACATTTGAGTGCATCTGTTTAAGATACTAAAGGGCATCTGTTTATCTGTTTGAAAACAAACAAATGTTGTATTATTATATTAAGAAATGTTGTACCACTTCGTGTGATGCCCTAATTATACTAACAGATGCCCTTATCATAACAATAATCGATAAATGATTATGATTACACGTTACCTTAAACATACAAATAGATGCCCTAAACATACACAATGATGCCCTAATATTCATACAAATGGATGCACTAAACAAAACAAACAGATGCCCTATCTTAACATGATGCTTTTATTATACTAAGAGATGTCGTAACACATATTTTTGGATGCAACATACACAATGATGCCATAATGTTCATACAAATAGATGCACTAAACATACACAATGATGCCCTAACTTTACATGATTCTCTTATCATACAAAGAGATGCCGTAACAAATATTTTGGATGCACTAACTATACAAACAAACGTCGTAACGATTCGTGTGATGCCCTAATCATACTAACAGATGCCCTTATCATTACAATAATATAACAAAAAAAAAAAATGATATTTATTTTTTTCAAATCGTAAAAACAATAACAATAAGTTTTTTAAGAATTAGTTGAAATTATGTTAAGTTAGAAATAATGTTTCGTGTGTGTTATTGGTTGTGTCAGAGTGTATGTATTTTTTGAAAAATATCAGAATTCGATTTTATTTTTTATTTTTTTACTATTTTTTTAAAATTTAGCGACATATAAAAAAAATCAAAACTATAAAATAAATTTTAAATAAAGTTGAAATAAATAAAAAAATAATACAAATAAAAAATTTCGAAAAACAGAAAATAAAGCAGAATTGCTGAATATATCGTATATTTTTCCACAATTTGAGAAATGCGATCCAATTTGTGATCAATTAGACCCATGAGATGAAAATACATGAAAAAGTTGTTACGGATATTCACTTTTTTTTGAATCATTTCTGACGATTTTTTCATATAGAGAAATTCTTCTTCTTCGAAAATTTTAAAAAGAAGAAAAAAAAAACCGACAAATACACCTCCGCAAAGTTATCTAAAAAACTCCTAAAAATAAAGAACAAAATTTTCGTTAATAAAATCTTATAATAATCGTTTAAACAACAACCCCATTTTTCCCAGCCCCCGCTAAGCAGGGGAAAACAAATAAATTGTCTCATGTTCAAATTTTTTTTTATTTGTCTGTGCCTTTTTTTCGAAAAAAAAGAAACAAAAAATATTTCTTACTTCTTCCGGAACACCAATCCATAAGACTTTTTTTTAGCAAAAAAAAAAAAAAAAAAAACCGACCTTCCCACACCCCCGAAATACACGAGTTTTTTCCCTGCGAACCGGCACGAAAGCCCCGAAGACGAAAATTTTCGTCTTCAACAAACTTTTTCTTCTGATAAGACTACCTTTTTTTTTTCGATAAGTATAAGTATACATTTTAGTAGACATCATGGTTGCAGCGTTAATAAAGGGCATCTGTTTGAACAAACAAACAAAAGGTATTGACTCAACGTGACCTTTTTACGCTACTGATATCTCAACTTAAGAATAAGTCGTTTGTACCACTTTCGTGTGATGATGCCCTTATCATCTTTAACAGAATGCAATAGCATAACAATAATCGATATATAATTAAATAAAATAAATAATTTATGGATTACACATTTCCCTATTAAAACTACAAATAGATATGCCCTTTAAATACACAATGGATGTTGCCTAATGTTCATACAAATGGATGCATAAAATAAACAACAGATGCCCACTATCTTAACCTGATGCTCTTATCATATAATGAGATGTATCCGTAAACATATTTTTAGATTGAACTCACACTATGACGATGCCCACTAATGTTCTTACAAATGGGATGCCACTAAACATACAACCACCTTATATAACAATAATCGATAAATAATTTGCTTACACATTACCTTTTAAAACATACAAATAGATGCCCATAATCATAAACAATGATGCCCTAATGTTATTCATACAAAATGGATGCACTAAACTTAAACAACAGAGCATGCCCTATACCTTACACATGATGCTACTTTTATCATACTAAGAGATATTCGATAACACATATATATTTTGCGGATGCTGCAACTACACAATGATGCCCTAATGTTCATACAAATGGATGCACTAAACATACACAATGATGCCCTAACTTAACATGATTCTCTTATCATACAAAGAGATGTCGTAACAAATATTTTGGATTGCAATAAGTGATACATAACAAACGTTTCGTTAACATTCGTTATGATGCCCTAAATCATTCTAACTGTTTGGAACAAATATATGTGTCTATATGAAACTCATTAATCTCTAGTTCTATGTTTAAGTTAATCCACAAGGACCTCCTAAAGTAATGGTATTAGTACCAACTGGTGTCTTTGCCGTTTTTCCTATATTATCTACATACAATCCCATCCATCCTTCTCCCTCATCACTGTTAAAGGGCTCGCTAGATCAAACTTTCGCTCCATTTTTCCTCCCTACCTTATTTTCCTTTTTATAAAAACTTTGAAAATTAGAAAAAGCTCTTTCATCATCACTTATGGCTTATTCTTATCTTTGCGAGCTTCCACCCCCGTCCTCCGAGATCGCCTCTCATAATTATGAAACCTCACAAGTTATTATAGAGCTGCCGGAGGCTAGCCGTGATTGTTTAGTTATTCTGGTCAGCTTATTTTGAGCCCACTTTTCGTTAAGTCGTCATTCAGTTTTGCACGCTCTAACTCCCCCCCCCTCAGTTCAGATTCGTTATTATTCGGTCCAGATTGTCCTGAGTAATTTCAGCTTATTTGTCTCAGTCTCCCTCGCAGATTACTTCGCAGTTTTCTGTTATTCAATGAGCTCCCGCTGCTTGCCCGTCCATCTCAGATTATTACAACAGATTATTGTACTTTTCTCAATCTCTGGTGAGTGACTACTCTTATCGTTGTTATGGATTGCTTACGGTTTTATCGTAAGATTTGTTCAATTTCGGTTAGTTAGATGTATTTTCGATACTAACTGCTGATTTGATTAAATTCGGAACTAGTCAAATTTGATAGATCTGGTCAAATTCGACATTTGACTGGTCAAACAATCAAACTCGGAGGTCAAAGTCAAACTCAGTGATATAACAGCTTCTTCCGAGTTTTAAGATCTATTCCGAAAATGGGTTCCGTAAATGATCTTTACACAAGATTGAAACGAAAAAGAATTACAACAACATCCCTTCAAATTTACAACAAATACAACAATCTTTGTACCTAATTTGTACCAAAGGCACAATAAACTCAACTGGTACAAAGGAATTCACTTTTTCGATTTGTAGACACCGAGTCATTACTGAGTTTACTTGATTCTTACCGAGTTAACTCAGTACAATATTTATCGAAAAAGAATACAGACAGAGTGACAGAAAACAAACCACAAGCACAACCAAATCCTTTCACATTCATACAATCAACCTCAACTCATCTATATCTTACATCAAGACTCGAAAACAACAAATGACCTCAGATTTCTTCCCATTCATGTGTGCTTTATTCAAGTTTGTGACCTTTAAAAGATCAAGCACACGAAAGAACAATCATCATAGATCTATAAAGGAAAAAAAATCCTCTTTTCCACTATCCGAAAATCAAAGAAAGAGTTATAACAATTTTTTATTATTCTCTTATCTTTGTTTCGTTCATAAAAACACAAAACAAATCATCCAATAAACCTACCCGAGACCTTGGTTGGTACAAGATCTTTAAGCATAACGAGAAGACAAATGGTTTGTTTTTGATTCATCATGGCTGAAAGAGAAGGAGTTGCTTCATTGTTGATTGGTGTTGGGTCTATGTTTGAGATCTGAGATGTGTTCTAAAGTGAGTAGGGTTTTGAATGATCTAACAATTGGGTACAAATGTGTTTATATTACCTAAATGCTTTAGGTTGATCATGTTTGTGGGCTTAACAGACTCATATGTTATATTAATCATTTGGAGTGGGCTGGTTTAATCATACATGGGCTGATGTGTACTTGGTACAAACATGGTTATCCGAAAATATATTGGGCTGGACTGAAATAGAAGAATTGAGCTGCGTGTATAATAAGTTGGGCTGAATCTTAATGAATAAAAATGCAAAAACGCAAAACATCACTTATTGCTTAAAACGATCCGGATAAAAGATTCACGAAAACCGTTCAAAAAGGCTCGTCTCGGGATTTAATCGCAAGAATTGATTACGGGGATGATTCGTTATCATTTATTTGAAGTTGAAGTGGAATTTCACGGGTGCGTGTACTTATCATATCTTAAAAGTCGGGGTTGGTTGGATGATGACTTTTCAAGATAACTTGTTCGAGCTTATAACCGGTGTTGATGAAAACTTGTCAAATCTAGCAATGTGTGATCTATAAACGCAGAAGTTGGTGCTCAATGCGCACATTTGCTATCACTTGAAGGAGTTACGTTGTAGTGCTCAGTGTCTCACATAGTTGAGGATTTGTCAAGAGACTTAGGTCTACTTATACTTCAAGGAATTATGTTGTAGTATTCAGTGTAAGTTTGGAGTCTCGTGGATAGCACAAGACATAAGTCACAAGTTTGTGGTATTCTACTTCAGCATCAAGTTTGTGATACTGCATTTTCTCCATCAGTAATCATTACAAAAAGCCGACAGAATACAAGGTTGGAATTAAATAAGTCTGAGGAGAAGCAACTTCACACATGACTTCTCTATCGAACATTCGGGCGTAACCGAATTATGATTATTTTGATGGTTATCGGATATAATCAGGGGGAAGAGTGTTCGATAGATGCTACAACCAGGGGGAAGAAATTAATTGACTTTGGTGTATACAACATAGTGCAACAACCAGGGGGAAGAAATGTGTACATCCGGGACTTAATTGACTTTGGTGTATACAACATCCAAGACTTAATTGACTTGGAGTTTCTTACTTCTATGTGTTGTTTGTGTGTGTGAAGTATGTGCATGTTTCCCTAAGTGGATTGGCTACTAATCAGTTATGAAGAAGTCAGATTTGCTGCTAAGTGTGGTTTACTTCTTCTTATATAAATTCCGCTGCGAGCTTAAACCGCTATAGTTAGAAGATTTGTCAACTACATCAAAGTGTCATATTTGCTTCGAATGGCTGTCTGTTTAGGGGGAAGCAGTTGACTGCTTAAAGACATGCGGTATGAACTGGGGGGGAAGTCAACTCAGTTTATACGAATTACATTGTATTCTCTACAAGTGAAGGAATGATTCAAGCTAAAGTACATGTTGAAGACAAAGCAAACTGCAGATATCTTTAACTAGTTGTACTTATAGGATACATTGTAAGTAATTCCATATGCCACCATATTGGGAGAAGATTGTTAGGATAAAAAATATGGTGTCTATATTGAAATTACACTAGTTTACGTTTAAGTTAAAACATAAGGACTAAAAGTGTAATTAGTCCAAAGTGTCCTTGTATTTTACCTATAAATACTCCCCTCTAATAAACATTAGAGGATGAAGCTCACATTTGTATTTTTACTTTCATTTAACATTTTAATAAAACTTGAAAATTAGAAAAAGCTCTCTCCTCATCATTATGGCTTATTCTTATTTTGAGCTTCCCCGACCTCTCGAGATCGTAAATCGAGAAACCTCACACGTATACATGAAGTTTCAGCTTGTTGCAATGATTGATGATATTAAACAACTTGCGTAATCAAAAAAATGTCTAACCACCGAATACACGAGCTTGAAGAACTTGAAGAAGTATAGGTCATAAGAGCAAATTTGGTAGGTCCTTCTTTAGCCTGGTCACTCCAGTCATACCCAAATCTATCACACTGAGATACTAAAGCATTTGAAGTAGTTTCCTTAATTGGCACAATCCTTCTTGTTGTCTCCCTGTTTCTATTGTCTTAATTCTTAGGTGCCCTGCATTCCCTAGCAAAATGACCTCTTCTGTGGCAATTATAGCATTCCACCTTGGTCTTGTCAAAGCCAACGGTATCAGTCCCATTAACAACTAGATTCCTTCATGTCTTCTTGTGAAATCTCCTTGCTCTCATTGTCAGCATTTCTGTGGTATTTCCTATATCATAACACGGGTTCGATTCTTGGATCGGGCTAGTTTTTAGAGAGAGAAACACTAGAGAGAGAA
>BQNB010164599.1:0-14315 GCA_026074375.1 Tanacetum coccineum
CACCCTCTAAGTTGTAACATGATCAGTTTTATTAGCAGTATACGTACTTACATATCTGCTTAAGCATATAGGGAATTTGATCATGTTTTTATGCTGTGATTTGGTGCAGCTATGTAGAGGCAGTTAAGAGAATATACAAGATTAAATGGCGTAAATTGACTAGCCCTCTAGCTATACATGTTGGTCCTGTGAGTGACATTGGACGGTTTGTTGTCACTAAACCAACACTTACACGCTGATTCGAATAAGCAAACCCTCGATTTCCACCAGAACTAAGCCCGGTGCATCGCACGGGTTTGAACGACTCGTATATCTAAAGACTCAATACACATATTAAATGTAGAGGTTTCATGGTTTGTAACTAAAGCTTTGTAAAGTGTACAATTCTAATTGAAATTTATTATGGAGGCTTCAAGTTTTGTAACAAAAGCTTTAAGAAGTGTACAAATGCATGTGAGTTAATAGCATCATCGATGGTTAATATGAAGAGTACATGAAAAGTTTTGTGAGTTACACGCATCCTTAACAGTTACAATAAAAGTAAATAATTAATTAAGTCTCTTCGTATCCTTAATAGTTACACATTACAAAGTATAAATAGCATCCTTCTATCTTTACCACAATACATGCATTGCAAACAATCTTTCATCTCCAAAATCTAGACGATTATAATGCGCGATTAATTAAGATGAATATAGCACAACGTGTTTATACGCCGGGCGAGCGTGTTCATGGAATAGAGGCATTGCAACAGCGGGTCAACATTGGAACTGCGATATGATGCTTTAGAAAGAGGACGCAATGGACTGGAACAACCTATTCATGCATTCGAAAAACAAACTAATATTCGTAACAACACAAAGTCTCATAATAGTATAGGCAAATTACATTAGCTTTCGAGTAATATAAAAGGATAATTGCATGAAAATGTATCATACTTGTTATTTTTTGTTATTGTGTGTATTGAACTTTTTATTTTTTTATTGTGTGTACTGAACTTTCAAATTTCGACTTTTGTGTGTATTTTGTCACTTTTTGGCCATGTGAAATGACCATTTTACCCTTCGAATTTTGAAAAAAGTAAGGGTAAAACGGTCACAAATACACACAATAGTCGAAATTTGAAAGTTCAGTACACACAATAAGAAAAAAAAAAGTTCAATACACACAATAACAAAAAGTGACAAGTATGATACATTTTCAAGTAATTAACCCTAATATAAACCATGGTTGTTTGAATCGCTACACGATTTAAGATCGATTATCAAGTTATTTTGAAAGTAGTATACTTCTTTCCCCAAATAAAATATTTAAGATGCTACTTTAAATGGTAACAGAAGAAGTATTTGCTCTTAAAATTTGACCAACCAAAAATCTTTTATGATACGTAGATGAGATCTTACTGATGCACGTTGTAATGATTGAACTTTTCTAAACAATATGTTTATCAAGTATAGATATGTAACCTGGAACGCAGGAGGTGACGAGTTAAGAAATTAAGATCATCTTTAACAAACACTAATCTAGCACCATCGATTTGCATATACGGAGACATGCTACCTTTTGAAAATGAAATATCAATTTGGAATATTTGATCGACTTGAAACGTTTTAGATTGTAATGGTTTGATGCTATATATTGAATATTTATTGAGAAGATAATGGATATTAGGGGCTTTTTGAAAGTTACGAGTTCAGTATGAATGCTATATGCATGGTTATCGAAAAACAAAGCACGTGCATCGCACGGGTCGTCATGCCCTTGTATAACTTAATTTAAAACATCATTCTTTGAGTTGTTGATGGCGATTTCCGCCCCTTTTTTCTTCAACCCTAATCTTCTCTGATCTACTACATTCCATCTGTCATATTCCTGCTAAGGCCCTGTTATTCGAGTGTCTTCACCTCGTGTTTGATCTCATAACGAAGTTCCTTACATGATGTTTTGCTTTGGAACCATAGGGTTCGGTTTGTTGATTTAGGGCTTGTTTTTAATCTCTTTCGCTTTTGTTGTCTGCTTCTTTTTTTCCCTTTTAATCCCTTGATCTCTTTCTCCTTTTTCCTTCATGGTTGTGAGTCCTTCAAAGAATTCTTATCACGGTGGCTGGACATGGGTGTTTGGAAAAAATAAAAACCAAAACCCTAAACGCATTGAAAACCCTTTCGAAAGGGACATTGAAAGAGTCGCTACATCCTTTTTCGTTACTAACTTTCCTGAGTCATTGGATGCTAAAGGTTTGTGGAAGGATTTTCAATCTTTCGGCCGTATTGTGGACACATTCATTGCTAATAAGCGATCTAAACTTGGTAAGCGTTTCGGTTTTGTTAGATTTTTAGGGGTTAGTAATGAGGATACTTTTGTCAAAAAAATTTCTAACATATGGATTGAGAGCTACCATGTTTTTGTATCTGTTGCCAAATTCCAAAGACATTCTAAGTCTGACCCATTACCAACGAAAAATGACTTCCTTGGACTAAAGAAATCTAATACTGCTGAGCCTCGCAAACATGTTAGTTCCAATGGTCATCCTTTGTTCTCGGATAAACAATCATATGCCTCGGTGGCAATTGGTGATGAAGCTCAAAAAGGGGCTCGGAATAGTGTGAATCAAGATAAGGGTAATAGTACTCCCTCCGTCCCAAAATTATTGTCCTCTATTGACTTTTCAAGTATTTTTCTTCCAACTTTGACCTTAAATATTTTTATTTGTGTAATATAATACTTGATGAAAATTATAAAAATGAAAATACATTCAAAAACTAATCGATTCATATATTTTGCATCAAGTATTATATAACACAAACAAAAATATTTAAGGTCAAAGTTGGAAGAAAAAGACTTGAAAAGTCAATATGGGACAATGATTTTGGGATGGAGGGAGTATTATTTTGAGCGACGTTGACCTCATTACTGTTGACGACACCTCTACTATGGTTTTGGTTAAAGTGAAGGAGGTTAACTCGATCAGCAACATGTACCGTATTTGCAGGAATGAAGGCTTTGACGATGTCAATATACATTATGTTGGAGGTTTATGGGTATGGATCCAATTTAATAATGCAAATACATGTGAGGCTTTCAAGTCAAATGAAGCCTTACAAAATATTTGGTTAACCATCAGGGCTGCATCACCCTCCTTTAACGTAGATGAGAGGATGGTTCGGATTAACATTATTGGTCTTCCGCTATGTGCATGTGGGAACAAATGCATTCAAAAAAGGCGCAAGTGTGTTTGGTAAATTCAAGTTCTTTGACTCGGATGTTGATGATAACATGAGTTTGTATCGCTACGAAGAGGCACTCATTTATTACTGAGACGGTGAAAGTTATTATTCACGGCATGACCTTCAAAGTAATCGTTAAAGAAATCGGTACTTGGACCACTAGTATTGAGAATGATCTTGATTGAAACGACTCTGAAAGTGGTCAAGAGGGTGATGATCAATCATGCAACATGTATGAAAATCACAATGATGTCTTAGATGATTTCATAGAGCAGATTGTGGAGCAAAAAGTTACGCCAAAATCTACCGAAGATGTCCAAGATGAAACTAATGGGGTTAATCTTGATGGGTCTGATGATATTGGTAGTAAACCTCTAGGTTTTGAATCATTTATCAAGAAGGACGCAAGTCCCATTCTAAACTTAAAAGAGGTAGATGAAAAGAGGGGGAATATCAATACTTTAAATGTAAGTAAGGTGGAGGAAAAAGGTGGTGAGTCCAAAGATAGTATCCCCCTGGTTTTGAGAACTTTGTCACAACAATGAAAGGCATTTCATCCTCTCCTTCTAGGTCGAGATCAGCTAAGTGTTCAACATCGTTTGGAAAATTCAAATCAAAAGACAGGAAATGATTCTCATTTATTGATGAAATGAATAGGATGATTGAAGTGGGTGGTGCGTTAGGATACGACGTTAAAAGGTGTAAGTGATCCTTAAGGAAGATGATTAATGGGATAGGTGTGTAAATGGTGGATAAATGAATATATTGTCGATTAATATTCAAGGTTCTAAGAAGCGAAGAAAACGTGTATGGGTTAAAGAGTTGTGTTTTAAACATAATGTCTATTTTTTAGGCATTCAAGAGATGAAGATGACCAAGTTGGAGTTGTTCCAACTGAAATCTGTGTGGGGTAACTTCAGGTTCGACTATGCATGTAGTATGGCTAGAGGTAGAGCTGGGAGTTTGGTTACCATGTGGGATCCTAATGTTTTCTCTAAAACTCAGATTTGGTGTAGTGATAACTATGTTATTGTGGAAGGCAAATGGATGAATTCGGTTGAAGACTACTATCTTATTAACGTGTATGGTCCGCAACAACAACCGGAAAAATTAAATCTTTGGGAGTCCCTTCGTGTATTTCTTCAAAATCATGCCGGAAATATTATATTGTTCGGAGACCTTAACGAAGTTAGATGTGTAAGTGAAAGATTCGGTACTTCATTTTCAAATAGCGATGTTGTGATTTTTAACTCTTTCATTCAAGATGCTGGTCTTATCGACCTTCCTATGGGAGGTAAAATGTTTACATGAACAAAACCGAAACTAAATTGAGTAAACTTGATTGTTTCCTCGTCTTGGACGGCACACTCCATGCTCATTCTCAATAGCAAGTCACTGTTCTAGATAGAGTTTGGTCAGATTACAACCTCATTCTATTACACTGTAAGAATTCTGACTTTGGTCCGACTCCTTTTAAAACTTTTTCATTCATGGTTTGATCGTATTGGTTTTGACGATGTGGTTAAAGAGGCGTGGAATAATTTCTCGTTAGAGGTTCATGGTTCAAGTATGTCTTTTCATGATAAATTAAGAGGTCTAAAATCTCGTCTCAAACTTTGGTACTCTCACACAAAAGATAGTGAACATAACAGGAAACTAAACACTTTACATTCCTTAAGATTGTTAGATGAAAAGATTGATGCAGGTCAAGCAAATTACAAAGATAGAGAGCTCTGTGTTAATACCATGCTTGAGTTAGAGGGTCTTGACAAAATTGAGTCCATGAATTTACTCCAAAGCTCGGATTAAATGGGACGTTGAAGGTGACGAAAACTACAAATTCTTTCATGGCATTATTAACTCCAAACGTAAATCTCAGATGATTAATAGGATTTTGCACGATGGAGAGTGCATTACAGATCCAAACGATATCAAACTTGCATTGTTCAAGTTTTATAAAGATAAGTTTTCATATCATGACTCATCGGTTATTTTTCCTCCTATTACGGCTGGAAAATGTTTATGTGATAATGATCGGATCTATTTGGACTCCATGGTGACCTTAGAGGAAATAAAAGCTGCCTTTTGGGACTGTGGTAGCCAAAAGCCCCGGGTCCAGATGGCTTTTCATTCATGTTTGTCAAGAAGTATTGGGATCTTTCACATTTGGATATTCAGAGTTTCGTTAATGATTTCTTCGCTTATGGTATGTTTCCTTGTGGTTCAAACTCGTCTTTCTTTACTTTAATCCCAAAGGCTCCCAACCCTTTGTATATTAAATATTATAGACCTATTTCTCTTATTGGTGTTCATTACAAGATTGTTGCTAAAATTCTAGCAAACCGGTTAGCCAAAGTAATCGACTCGATTATTAGCCATGAGCAATCTGCTTTTATCTCGGGTCGTCAAATTCTTGATGGTCCTCTCATTCTTAGCGAGGTTATTGACTGGTATAAGAAGCGAAAAAAGATGATGTTGTTCAAATTTGATTTTGAAAAATCTTTTGACTCGATAAGTTGGCGTTTTTAGATCATGTCATGGACAAGCTGGGGTTTAGTGTTAAATGGCGTCGTTGGATCAAGGCAGGTCTTATATCTTCTAGGGCTTCTATTCTCGTTAATGGAAATCCCACTTCGAAATTCTCTTTGAAAAGAGGATTAAGGCAAGGTGATCCATTATCGCCTTTCCTTTTTATTATTGTTATGGAAGGCCTTAACATCATCCTTAAGGACGGGTTGGCGGCTAATTTGTTTCGTGGTGTTAAGATTGGTTCATCTAGTCTCCATTTATCGCACTTATTCTATGCGGATGATGTTATAATCTTATCCGAGTGGAATCAAAATGATATGGATAATATCATTCGTATTCTTAATGTGTTCTACCTTGCCTCTCGTCTCAAAATTAATATCAACAAGTCCAATCTATATGGTGTGGGAGTTCCTTCAGATGAAATTGCCCGTATGGCTGCAGGTACTGGTTGTTCTTCTAGCTCCCTTCCTTTTTCTTACCTTGGTTTGCCTATAGGGTCGAATATGGGCCGTATTGAGAATTGGAATGTCTTAATTGATCGCTTTAAAGTGAGATTGTCAGGGTGGAAAGCTAATTTGTTGTCTTTGGGAGGTCGCCTTACCCTTATTAAATCTGTTCTAGGAAGCCTCGGTATTAATTATTTGTCCATCTTTAAAGCCCCTGAAGCCGTTACTAAGCATCTGGAAAGTCTTCGTGCTTCATTTTTTTGGGGTGCGACCGATGACAAAAAAAAGCTTGCTTGGATTAAATGGTCGAATATTCTAGCTTCTCATGATAAAGGAGGATTAGGCGGGGTAGTCTAAAGGCTTTTAATAATTCTCTTTTATTAAAATGGAGATGGCGCCTTTTAAAGAGTCTTCTCATCATTTGTGAGAAAGTTGTGAAATCAAATCACGTTTTGACTAGGCGGGCATTGATCAAAAGGATCCAGACCAAAAGGGCATAAGTCTCGCATTGTTGGTTCTATTTTCCATCCACTCAAGCGGTATTGTAACCTTGAATACTATCAGTTTTAAAGTGGGAGATGGCTCTTTAATTCGCTTTTGGAAAGACACTTGGATTGGTGACATGCCCTTTTGTTCTTGCTACAGCCGCTTATTTCGTTTGGAGAAGGATAAGAATTGCCTTGTTAAAGATCGCTTTACTAATGGCACCTGGTCTTGGGATTGGTGTAGGCCGGTTACTAGAGGAAGAGCGTTTGTTGATCTCAACAATTTCCTAACGGATTTCAGCACTTTGACTCTCTCTGATAGTGAAGATAAGGTTTTTTCGTCTCTTCCCACAGATGGGATCTACTCGGTTAGTGAGGTTAGAAAGCATATTGATGATCACTTGCTTCTTAATTCTCTCCCATGTACGAGGTGGTTCAAGGCTATTCCGCGGAAGGTTAACATATTTATGTAGCGATTTTTCCTTGCCTCATCGCCTTAACCTTTCATCTCGGGGTTTGGATATTGATTCTATTATGTGCCCGTTGTGTAACAATAATTTGGAATCGAATGTACATGTTTTCTTCTCTTGTGATATTGCTTCTAACGTCTGGAATCTTGTGCGGGGTTGGTGTGATGCTAAATTCCCGTTGCTAAGCTCCTGTGAAGATTGGGACCTGTGGTTTCTCCATTGGCGTGCTTCGAATGACGCGAAAGTTCAAGCTTATGTTATTTTTGCTTCTACATATTGGATGCTTTGGCGTTTTAGGAATAATGTCGCTTTTCATTCTCAAATCATGAGGAAATGCGATAAACTGCATGCCACCTAAATTTGTCGATACCAAAATAAATTATTCTATTATAAAACTTTATGGTGGACAAAATAATATTTTGCGGGTCCATCGATCTTTTTAAGGGTCATGAATCAAGAAAAATATTTCCGCTAATTTCAAATCTGTATTTAAATACTCTTTTCAAGTTGACATCCTTTTTGTTATTACTTTGACATATCACACACTTTTTGCATAGTTCGTTACTATCTCTTTAGCTTGAAATAATATGTAATACTCTTTTGATTTAAGTTTAAAATAAAATCATTATAAGTAACAAAATGAAGTTGGTTGTATACAATTTCTTTAATAGAAGTGCACTTAATGTTCCGATGATTATTAGGATAGTAAGAAGAACATTGGAAGGAAATTAACTTAATTGGAATATGATAGACGTTACAGGTTAAGATTTTAAAGATGATCTAATGAATAACTTGAAAAAGACTTGAATTCACAAACATTTGATTAAATATTTTTTTTATATATGTTTTTTTTTAGAACGGCAACTATTATTAAAGACTAGCAAGGAGCTAGCAAAAGAACATTACAATGAAATTAAGTGGGGATTTTTAAGCCAACTCTCCCACGAGAAAAACTTATTACATCTACTCGAAACCCAATTAAACGACAAAGCTACTATATCATCAAAAATTACCGAGCGCCTTGGGGTGGAAGAATCAAAAATAGACCTATTACGAAAACCCCACATGTACCACCAAAAAGTAGCGAACACCCCATCCAACAAATTCTTCGAACCAGATTGCATACGAATGGAAAGAAACCAATTTTGCCACTCCGAAAAGGAATCAATATCTTCTCCTGCTATCTCCCACCATCTGCAAATACGATAAAAGACATTCCTCACTATGGGACATTGGAATAACACGTGTTGAGTTGTTTCTACCCCGTTATCACAAAGCGGGCAGACAAGCGAATCCAACAACACACCTTTACGAGATAAATTATATCGAGTTGGAATACAATCTCTACGAGCCCTCCAAATAAAGATATTGGTCTTAATGGGAACCCATTTCACCCATCTCGTGCTTTCAGAAGAAGAAGGAAGAACCAGATTATCTAAAAAAGTCCTAACCTCTTTAACATGAAAGCTCCCATCACCTGTTAAATCACAAACCCATCTGTCTTCGTTAGGCGTAAGAGAGACATTCGCCAAAACAGAAATAAGGGCTTCCATTTGTTGACGTTCAGCTCCGTCTCTCACATTCCTCCGAAAGGAATCGCTAATCTGGCCGCCGCCAAATTTGCTTGCAACCAAACACTCTTTGTCCATGTCTAAAGCATACACTCGCGGAAACCTTTCACGAAATGTAACATCCAACACCCATTTATCCGTCCAGAATTTAGTAGCACGACCGTTACCAATTCTTTTCTTACAATGAGACATAAAATCGAAACCAATATCCTTAAGGGAATTAATTTCACGGAGAATAGTTGACCATAAGGAAGGAGAATTACTCACATGATCAAGTTTGTCCCCATGAATAGCCTGGATAACATGAGACCAAAGAGACCCGTCATTGGAAAGGAATCTCCAGTACCATTTAATCAAGAGAGCACGGTTAAGGGCAAAGAAACTCGACACTCCGAGACCGCCTTGAACCTTAGAAGCTAACACTTTTTGCCACGCGACCCATGTAATTTTTCTTTCCTTAGGATCATTACCATTAAAGAACTTGCTCCGAATACCTTCCATTTCTTTCAACACTCCTTTAGGAGTCTTGAAAATGGACATATGATATAATGGAGACGAACCAAGCACTGACTTCAGCAAAGTATATCTACCACCAATGGATAACGTCTTGACCTTCCAATTGGAAAGTCTAGCTCGAAGTTTGTTAATCACCTCGACCCAAGCTGCCTTTCGGTTCATCAGATCTCCCACCATAACTCCAAGGTATCGGAACCGATTATTCATAACCAGACACCCTATATTATCGGCTGCCTGATCAATTTCAGACCGCCCCACACCCACACCCAACAAATTACTTTTCTGGATATTGATGCTCAAACCAGATGCAGCTTGAAAACATTGGAGCATTTTGATAACATTTTCCAGATTTGCTTGCGACCATTCGCCAATGAACATGGCGTCATCTGCATAAAAAAGATGAGACACAGAAAGAGACCCATTGAGACAAAGACCTCTAAACAAACCATTTGAAGAAGCACGAATCATTGGGTGGTGGGGGGGGTGGGGGAGGGGGGGGGGGGGTTGGGGGGGGGTGAGGGTGGGGGGGGGGGTTTGGGGGGGGGGGGGGTGGTGGAAAGGATATTTAAATGACTCCATAATCAGAATAAATAAAAACGGAGACAGCGGATCGCCTTGTTTCAAGCCTCTGTAAAAAGAGAACTCATCAGTAGGACTACCATTAACAAGAACCGATGCCCTTGCCGAACTCAAGGTACCTTGAATCCATCTACACCAATTCGGACCAAAGCCAAAAGACTTCATCACGTCCAAAAGATAATCCCAGCGCACGCAGTCAAAAGCCTTAGCAAAATCAACCTTGAAAAACATGGCCTGCTTATTATATTTTTTGCACCAGCTAAGTAACTCGTTTAAAATGAAAGGACCATCCAAAATATTCCTCTTAGCAAGGAAGCAGATTGCGTATCGGAAATGATGTCTGGAATGATGGGGGCCAAGCGAGTAGCAAGAATCTTCGTGACAACCTTGTAGACACTACCGATCAAACTAATCGGTCTATAGTCGGAAACATACTTAGCATCAGAAGTCTTGGGAATTAAGGCAATGAAGGACGAGTTGCAACCTCGCGAAAAATTACCTTTGCTAAAGAAATGTTCCACTGCACCACAGAAGTCAGTGCCAATAAAACTCCAGTACTTGCGAAAAAACTCGAAAGAAAAACCGTCCGGACCCGGAGATTTATCGACACCGCAACTCCAAACTGCTCTACGAATCTCCTCCCTAGATATCATACTATCCAAATCCATAACCTGATCAACAGATAAACATTTATCAAACTGAAAATTTATTTTGAACCGAGGTTGTTGAGGCTGATCAAATCTGGTTTGAAAGTGATTTTTGAAAATGTCTTTCACAATAGCAGGTTCGGTGTACCAGATCCCATTGTTAAACACACCCCGAATAGCTAATTGGGATCTCTTCTTGTTGATTATCCCATGGAAGTATCTTGAGTTCTCGTCACCTTCAATCGCCCACTTTATTTTAGATTTTTGCCTAGCATCGCGGGAGGCCATATTATTCATCTCATGAAGTTGTCTGGTCAAATCCATTCTTTTTAAAAGAAGCTCATCATCAACTAGGCCATCATCAAGTAATTTATCGATATCACCTAACTCCTTAACTATGATATTCCTGCTTCCACTTTGATCTGCTTTCCTCTCTTTAACCCAGGCTCTGATTAAAGACTTCAACTCTTGTAGCATTTTCTTGAAACGAACCATTGCGTTAGAATCTGTATAAGAAAATGAACGCCACGCCTTTTCCACCATGTCATCGAAACCTGTCAGAGAAAACCACGAGTGATAAAGCCGAAATGGAGTCGGCCCAAAATCCGTGACAACTTCGTGTAAAAGAATGGGGCGGTGGTCCGAAAGATGTCTATCAAGACATTCAGCCGCCAAAGAAGGAAAATTAACCAGCAAACCTTCGGTAACCAGAAACCGATCAAGCTTGCTCATTTTTGAAGCCGACGGATGAGACCACGTAAATTTATACCCTTCCAGATTGATATCCACAAGACCAGCAGACATAATGAACTCATTGAACCTTCTCGCCCCAAGAGTATTAAAAGAAGAACCATACCTTTCCTCATTGCATCTCACCTCGTTAAAATCGCCCATCACTATCGCTTCACCACTCCAATTGTTAATAAGGGAAGAAACGTAGTCCCATAAAAGATTTTTAGCAGATAACTGTTGAGGCGCATAAATCACAATGAAAAGAACTTTAAGACCATAGGGAATCCAAGTTCCATATATAGCTATAAAGTTATCAGAAATTGTTACATTTTCTTTCCTGAACATAGATTTCTCCCAAACACAAATAATACCTCCCGAATTTCCAAGAGAGTCACTACTAACATAACTATAGTTAGAGTTACCCCATAAATATTTGACAGCCATCTGATTAACATGATCCAATTTCGTTTCTTGAATGGCAAGAAAATTCACCTTATGTTTTAGAATAAGCTCCTTTAACCACTCCTTTTTGGACTTGTGGCCAAGTCCTTGAACGTTTATTGATAAAATATTCATATAAAACCATTTTTGCCTCCTTGAGCACCAATTATACGTTCAATGTCCTTCGTACATCCTTCCAATTCGTATCCCATCGCATGTCCAACACGGACCATATCATCCAACACATCTAAAATGGAGCCTCCATTCAGTTTCGGCCCGTTATGAAAAGAATTAGTAGCATTACATGAAGTTTCTGGTATCTCGTAAGAGTTACTCATAACCTTAGCATTCATAGAAGGAGGACACTCCCCCTCCTCGGCACTACCCACCCCATCATCCACGTCTTCCGTAACATTGTTGACATTGTCCTCTTTTGAAACCTGACAATCAACTGGTGTGAAACCAGGTGGGTGTGATTGGGACTGACTAGAAGCACCATCATCATCCCTAACCTTCTTTTGCTTATTCAACAACTCGTACAAACCAAAAGGATCTGCTGATTTCTGAACCCCTGTATTAATTTTCGAAGAAGCGTTAAACGAAGCCGACTGCTCACTAAAAATCGTTTCAGCAACTCCTTCTACATCCCTCTCTACATCGCTGTCAACATCACCTTCGGCATGATGTGGATTCTGCATCTCAAACTGATCGAGGTTATCTTGGGTAGAATCTTTATCAGATTCATCAATGTTAATATCCGAAAAGATTGGGACCCAAGTGAAAAGTTCCTTCGCTCGAACCCACGAGACCTTGCCTTTGTAGATGATCTTGAATTGTTCCAAAATAGACACCGGGTGCTTAGTGAGCAAACACAGCCGCTTACAAGCGAACGAGACTCCTTGTTTAGCTTCGATATCCTGGATTAGGCCCCATTTCCTCCCAATCCTACTGAAGGTTTCCTTTGACCATAAGTTGAGCGGAACTCCTTCCAAATCAATCCAAACGACCCGCTCATCACTTACAAAATCACAGCTAGCTTCCTGTAAAACCTCGAACCAAGAATTCACACCTACGTGGGATAACAAGCTATTCTTCATCTTCCTCGCTAACAAGCTCGATCATAACCCATAGGCCTCCTAGATAAGTCAGTTTTACCTTAGGAAAACCTTCATTGTATAAAATGTTCCGCAAATTCTGAATTGATTCAATAGCTTTCACTTTACCAGTCGCATAACAAGTCAAATCACACTCAATGACGCAAGAGTCATCTAAAACCAACGCTGAGGAAGAGTGTGAAGACGTTTGGGCAATATTTGGCACCTGATGACCCATTCCTGTCTCCATGTTACCAGAACCATTCGGCTTTGAATTCAATACCGAAGCAAAAGACTCCTCTTTTGCACAGAGATATTATATGATCCGTTCCTCCCCATAACCTTAGCAGCAGCAGCAGGTCTAACATCCTTACTCGAAACATTGGAATTCCTATTTGTCCCCTTAGCTCTCTCGAACCGTGCAATGTTAGCCTCGAGCTTATTTCGGCCAATCCATATAGTACATAAATTGCCCACAAGCCTATCAACACTGAAAACATTTATGAATCTAACGAAGCCAAATCTCTTACCCTCCTTTGACTTCTTCCAAGGAATGAAAGAATCGACAACATGACCATACTTGCTACACGCGTGAAACAAATCTTTCGCCAAGAAAGATTCCGGGAAGTTGGTAACATAGATCGAAATCGAAATCTTAATCAAATCATCCTCCTTAGTATTGTTATACCGTTTTCTCCTTGACACCTCCTGCCATTCATCCGTTCCCATCGCAACACAGAGTTTGGATTGAAGGGGGCTCGAAAACCCTCAAGAACAACCAATCAAAAAAGACAACCGATCGAAAACAAAATAATTGAACAAAAGAAATGAAACCCTCAAGAAACTAATCGCTTCTTTTCGAAGGATCGTCGAGCCATATAAAAAAATGTAAACAACAATCTAATCTGAGAGATAGGATCGTACAATTACATGACTTTATATAGCGAATGGACTTCGCAAAAGAATTGAGGAACGATTAGATTAATAAGGGTGGTTAATTGGCGTTTGATCCCGCCGAGAAGTCACCGGTGGAGGCGCCGGTTAGATGAACGATTTCGTTTGAGCAAATTGATTCATATTTTTTTATTTGATTCACAAGTAAACATCGTTTAATGGTGAATCGAATCTAAAGATCACAAATTTGATTCACAAATCATTGTTAAAATGGAGTTATGTTAATGGTTCAGTAAATTTGTACATATGATTCAGTATTGCACTAATATCGCAAAATCGAGTGATTTTTAACATTGATTCAAATTTTTTTTTACACATTTTGAATTATAATCATATTAAAATGAGTTTTATATCGTTTAAAAAACTTGAATCAAAGTTAAACATATGTCGTTTTTGAAAACCTTCTCAATCGATCCGGATTTTATATATATATATAGAGAGAGAGAGAGTTAGGATCAAATGAGGAGTTTTCTTAAAATAAGAAGGATAAGAAGTAACTATAACCGCATATCCGAGATGCACCGACTTAAATTAGATGCATCTCTATAATCTTAGATGCATTATAATGCATCATAATGTGTTTTCTAGCTTTTAATTAGATGCATATACGTATATTAGATGCATTTC
>BQNB010164601.1:0-14315 GCA_026074375.1 Tanacetum coccineum
TTTGGTGCTTATCTTGCTTAGTTTGTAGTTTAAAAGTTATTTGTGCAAGTTTGCTTAAAAATTGTCTTAAATAGCTTATTTAGTTGCATAATCTGTTTTAGCTTATTCTAGTGCTTAATTCTTGTTGAAATATGCTAAATATTGTTTATTATGCTTGTTAGATATCTGGTCTTAAGGGTTTGTTTATAAAAATTTAAGTTTTCAAGTTAGAAAAGGCATTTTAAGTGTTTAAAAGGGTGTTTGGTTTAACTGTTTTCATAGGTCAAAATGGGTCAAAACTTATTTTGTGCACTTGAGTCAATTTAGTTTAGCTTAAATTAGTCCAAAAATTCAGTTTGATTAAGTTTTTAAGTATTAAATCTCATTGTTAATGTTTTAAGAGTTTGTGGTTTGAAACTATGAGGTTTAAGCTCATCTTATTTGCTTATTTGATTGTGATCTTGCTTATTGTTGTTTTGTGATGTTTTTTGTGTTTATGCATGTCTTGAAATACCTTAGAAATATAGACAAATAGGCCTGCATTTCTTGTTTTAAGTTTTTGCCAAATCTGTCATTTTTAACTAAGTGTTAAAAAAGAAGAAAAAGCTTTTTCAATTGCTTATTGTGGCTTATTGTGAATTTCAAAATGTCTTTTGATTGTTGATATAAGCTCTTTGAGGTCAAAGCTCAATCTGTTTGTAGGTTATAAGTTCATAAGGTTCTGTTTGTTTGCTTATTTTTAAGCTCAAAAGTGGTGATTTGTTAAGATTGCAAAAGTTTAAGAAAATTTGTCTAAGTGTTGAATCTGTGTGAGATAGCCTTTTCATGAAACTTTATAAGTGCTTATTTGAGTTTCAAACTGCTTTTTCATTGTTGCTTATTGTAGCTTTTTGGCCATTCTTTTTAGTGGTATAAGCCACTAAGCCATAAGGATCATTTTCCTAGCTTAAAAATAAGCTAGAAAATAGCCTTTTGGCTGTTTGGTTAACAGTTTGGCCAAAAAGCTAATTTGCTTATTTAGGCTTATTAGCTTATTGCATTTGCTTATTCTAGGTTAGTATAGCTTATTAAGTCAGTTTAAGTCCCCTTTAGCTTATTTTCCTTTAGTTTATAGCTCATTTGAGCTTATTTGCATTTTAGCTTAAAATCCTTAAGTTTTATAGCTTTTTAAGTAAACTGTCATTCTAGCTTATCTTAGTTGCTTATTTTTGTTCAAAGTTGCTTATTAAGTATAGCTTATTACCTGTCTTAGCTTATTTCTCTTTGTGGTTTGCTTTTTAGTGCTTAAATTAGCTTAACAGTTAGCATTTAAGTGTCTTAGTGTAGTTAAGCTTAATCTGTCACCTTTCTTAGCTTATTTTAGTGCTTATTTTTTATTTATAAAAAAAGTTTTTTTGTAAAAAGTGCTTATTTTTAAGTCTTCTAAAAAGTTGTAAAAAATGGCAAGTAAAAAACATTTGGGAATTGGGGGAAGTCAAGGGTGAGCAGGACTCGAACCCGAGACCTCTACCCCAATTCAACCAAACGTTTTATACACAACACACACTACCACTCGCCCTGCGGTCTTTTTCGATTTTATCTTGCAACATTTATTATTTATACACGTTTTAGCACTTTTGGCTTATTAGCCGTTTTAGCTTTTTCACAGCTTATTTAGATAAGCTGTTTTCTCCAACTTATTTTTATTAGATTCTTCATTGTTCAAGCTACTTGTGCTAATTTTTTCTGATTTTTATTAAATAGTCTAGTATTTTTAAACATTTAATTTCATTAAAATCGTTTTTAATTCATAAAAAATTATAAAAAGCCAAAAAAATATAAATCTTTTTTAGAAAATTTTCTTTTAACATTTAGGACTTAAGAAAATTAGATTTGCTTTTGTAGGGTTAAAATTGCAAAATTTGATTTTTTGAAGAACGGGATTGAATCCCGTTCACGTTTTGAGTGTTTTTAATCCCTAATCTCTTCCGTTTTTGGTCTAGTTTTATTTGCTCTAGCATTTTAGTCAATTAAGACTTATAAAAGCCAAAAAGATCATTTTAGAACTTAATTTTGATAATTTAGGGTTTTTAGGTCACGATTTAGGATTCCCGGTTTGCGTTTTTAGTTAAATTAGTTTTGCCTTAATTGTTTTTAAGTGTTTGCCTTAATTTTCCAGTAGTTTTATCTAACCAATCAAAATCTTTTTTCCATTCAAGCATCTATTATCAAAACGACTCTCGACTTTCAATTGCATTCCTCGTTGGGGATAACGACCTGGGAATCATACTTCCGGTTTACTACATTGAGAGATTCAGCCAGTTAATTTTGAACTTATACAATGAAGGATGGTATGTATAAGGAATTTCCATTATGGAGAGAATGAACCTTTTTGAAAAGTAAGTTTTGTTGAAAGCTGTTCATACCCCATCAATGCAAGGTTTTCAAAAATGTCATCATTTGTGAGGCAAGTAATACCATCCTCATCATCAAAGAGAAGATCATTCCTCACTGATGATTCTGATATCACTACTGCCTTGCCATCAACTATGGCATGTATTTGCTTTACTAAATTGACTATTTTAGAAGTGGCAGTATTCCAAAACTGTTCAATATAAGAAGCATAGATAGTGGGACTTACAGTGAGAGCATAGTTGATCAAACATGTAGAGAGGAAGTCCACTATCTGATGAAATTCTGCATTCTCATCACTCTTTTCCAAATACGCGACCATGTTGTGTTGGTTTACAAAAGCAAGATCAACCATGAATAATTGAATTTGTCGGTGTGAAAATCGATTAGGGTTTGATGAATTATGAGCAATTGGTATTTGTGAAAGATATTGTTTGATTAATAGGCTTATATATGCACTAAAGAAAACTTAAGAGGAAAGTAGCCGTTAATTTGTCAAAAATTACCCCTGAATAGTATTTAGTAACGGTAACTTTAGCAGCACTAAGTTAGGCTAGCAGTACTAAGTTTGTACTAGCAGTACTAACTTTTGCACTTATAGTTTTTGGCAAACTACCAGCCATCAACGGATTTGAGAATTCTTTACCAGTCGCCGTTTGCCCTAGAATAGCCAATTCTTTCTTGTCTGTTAGACATGGTGAATTGATGACCATTTGTTATGTGGTGAAAACCAACATGTGAAACATCAGCAGTATTAACAAAGTCACCAGCATTCACACCAAATCAGCATATCCATTATTAATCAAATAACCTTTAAGCTCTAATCCTGCAAAATGTTAGTTCCAAACACAAAGAAACACAATCCAAAACATCTTGCATATTGCTCATAATAACTGACAGTATTAACTTTTAAGCTTAGCAGTACTAAGTATCAGTTACCAGAATTAACCTATTTTCATCACTTGGCAGCTCTTGCACTCCATTATAAGCATCCATGATGTATAATCCACTGCACTTATACACATAGTTCCATATAGCCTTCCTTCAAACAAAGCTTCTATGTGTATTATCAGCTATGCCAATACACATATACAAAGCAACACTAAAATTAGACTAACAGTATTAACTTTTTCTCCAATAACTATACAACAACATGCCTCTATTCATCACAAGCAAACTAGAAATTACTAGATAGACATGTGAGAATTCATGAGGATCCATATTTGTGCATAACCCATGAATAAAAGTTAAAAACTGTTATCTAAACAAATAAACCTCCCCTCAAACAATACTTCAGAGATTAAGTAATCCAATGCTAGCAATCAAAAAGTTAAACCTGCTAACATTAAAAGCCTTTATGAGAAGATCTGCAACATTATGGTATGTGTGAATCTTAATCACTTGAATAAACTTCTTCTCATAAGAATCTCTAATGAAATGGTGCCTTATCTCAATGTGCTTGGTTTTAGAATGAAATACTGGATTCTTCACAATACAAATGGTGCTTTCATTATCAATGTAAATCTTGGTGTTCAAGAAATTAAACCCAAAATCAAGCATTTAATTTTGGATCCATAACACATGTCCATAACAATTAGCAACAACAACATACTCTGCTTCAGTAGTAGAACTGGCTACTATAGTCTGCTTCTTACATTGCCATGAAATCAACCTCTTGCCAAGAAATTGACAACTTCCTGTTATGGATTTCCTGTCAAGGCTAGCTCCAACATAATCACTATCAGAAAAGGCTTCCAAGTTAAATGGTGAATCTCTAGGATACCAAAGGCCTAATTTAGGCTGACCTTTTAAGTATCTAAAGATCCTCTTCACAGCATGAAGATGTGAAGTCTTTGGTGTAACTTAGAACCTTGCACAAGCACAAACAACAAGCATTATGTCAGGCCTAGAAGATGTTAAGTACATCAATGACCCAATCATTGATCTATATAAGTGTACATCCACATTCTTAGCTTCTTCATCCTTGATTAATGCCTTGATAGTATATGTTGGAGTGCTTGCTGTCTTTACAGTGATAAAATCAAACTTTTGATCATGTAAAGCATATTGTGGATTACCCTGCACTCAAAATAAGAGAATTAGTTTCTCTTGGGGACCCAAGCCATCACTGACTTGAATCTTCCTTGAGGATCAACATAGTCAAATCTTTTAGGCATGTATGATTCACTATCTTTGGAGATATGGTCAATCACTTTTCCTGTTGGTCTCTAAATCTAGCATGCTGAGGACTTAACAACATTTTCCTTATGTCCCTGAACAACACTAACTACTGCTTTTGTCCTAGCAGTAGTTACATTGTTTACCTTAGCAGTATTAACTTTTTATTTAAAAACACTATTTTTAGGTGCTGTTCTTTGATAAATAGTCCTCTTAACTGATGAATGTGACTTATGAAAAACATTTGAACATGGTTTTACACCATTCCTAGTTGGTCTAGATGCAGCAGTATTAATATATCTTGCAGTACTATTTGATACTGCTGCTCTTGAGGAGCTTTGCTTAGCAGTATTAACTGGTACATTTCCAGACTTTGTTAAGACTGCATTTGGAACAAAATTTCTTTTAGGATGTGGGTGAGTCAATTTATTTTGGTGATTCACCCTTTGACCATTGTTCCATACTAGTCTAACTTCCCTTTGACCAGTAATCCTACCCATATTATTCAACATAGATTTTCCAACCATTTTATTCTCATAAAAGTTACAGTCCTTAATTAAATGGTTAAGACTTCCACATACAAAACAAGCTTTCTTATTGAACTCAAAACCATCCCTTAGTTTTTGAGTCATTAGCCCATTCCAATTTCTTTTATCAACCCTAAGACTCTAACTTTTCCTAAGGTTTTTAGCTTGCCTATATGTGTTTTGTTCGATAACAGATTTCCTAGTATTTTCATTTGATTTAACAAAATTGATTTTAGCATAACTAGGTTTATTATGTTCAATTAAAGGTCTAGTCACACAGTCATCATCACTATCAGACTCCCACTCTTCAACAATAGATGCACTAGGGTTAACATCTTTAGGTTGTTCCAAAATATCCTTACTAGACTTAGATGCAGTTGATTCATTCCTAGGCACACTAGTGATAGTTTCACTCACATTAGTCTTATAGACAGAATCATCTAATCCAGCAAAGGACAAGTCAGGTCTTGAGGGCATGTAGTTCCTAGTGTAGGGAGGAGGAACTGCATGATATCCCTCAACCTTCTTGAACCTATCATTTACTTGATTATTTTCCTCTTCAATCTCATTCACACTACTATCAAATGCACTTTCAAACACTTCACTATTATTCTTATGAATATCATGCAGTTCATTCTATCATTTGACTGTTCAAAACCAATACCATCTTGTATATTAACAATTATTGACTTTTAATAAGATCAGTTAGATTCTTAGATGATGTTTCAATCTTTTCTAATTTGAGTTTCAAATCATCCTTTTCTCTTAAAGCCTCTGCTAACTGATTTTTAAGTTTTGTAATAGAATTATCTCTTACCTTAACATCATATTTCAAAAATACAATGTCTTCCCATCAAACAACTTCATTTATTTGATGAACAAACAATCTAAAGCTTCTAATATTCTAAGCCTAATTGAAAACCTATAATCTCTAGGTTAGATTTTTTAAGCTACTCTTTCTGTTTATCAAAGTGTTCTTTTAAGGACTCATAGGATTTTAAGCAAGCTTTGGAGCAAGTGGATACCCCAGAGTCTGAACTTGATGAACTGGATGAACCTGAAGACAAATGGGCTATTAGAGAAAAGTATGTGGGTCCTTCTTCAAACTTAAAGCTCCAATCATAACCACCTATCCCATCTTGAACAACCAAGGCATTTGCAGGAGTCTCTACTGGTATAATTCTTCGTGGAACGTCTCCATTTCCTATTCCCTAATTTTGTGGTGCCGGCATTCCTAGCAAAGTGATCTCTCATGTGACAGTTGTAACATTCAACCATTGTCTATCAAAGCCAATAGTTTCTATGGCCATTTAAAATTCAATTTCTTCCCTGTCTTCTTTAAAGAATCTCTTACTCTCATGTAAGCGAATGGCCACATACCTTGAGATCCATCTATTCAAGACATCAGTATTAATCTCTCTAGTTCTTTATTGTCGCCTGTTTGCCTATTATATTGACTGACAAAAAGGAAAATATGACATCACAGCATAGGATGAGGAAAAATTGTCCCTGTGAGTTGCATAGAAAACTTCATGAGCATATTACCTGCTTTCATTTAGTACTAACTAGTGGTTTTCTGAATAATAATAAGCCACATTCTGAGAGTTTAAACTTGAGCTTGATTGGCTTTTAATCTCAGCTTCATACACCTTCAAGTTGTTGTACAAGTCATCCATGCTCATTGTGTCTAGATCAGATTTGTTTCTCATGATCAAGGCAATATTGTTCCAAGCTAATGGTAGACTTCTTAATAACTTAAAATTTGCTTCTTCCTTGGAGATATCTTCACCATTGAATTTCCAATTTGCTGAGGAGGTTCAAAAACCTATCATAGGTTTTTTATCCATCCTTTAGATCTTAGCAGCCAGAAAAATTCTCATATTACTTCAGAATGGTTTTCTGCATTTTCTTTGATTCTTTGTTGCCTCCAAACCTGGTCTTGATAGCTTCCCATAGGGTCTTTGCATCCTTGATTCCATGAAACTTCAATAGGTGCTCATCAGGAATGGCTAACAACAAAGTGCTTTTTGCTTTTAATTCATTCTTTCTTGCTAGCTTTTGTTCACCAGTTTTGGGAGGAATGGGACCTTCAGTACTAGCTGATGCAATAGCAAGTGCATCCCCATTCATAATAACCTCCCAAAGAGCATAATCAGTGTGAGTAATATATTGCTCCATTCTCATGATCTATAGATCATAATCTCCAGTTTTGAGTACTAGAAGTTTTAGTGTAGACACTGTTTGGGTAGTTTATGACTGTGATTCCATCTTCTCTTTGATTATGAGATCTTGTGTAGATATAGTGTTCTTCTTATTTAGAGTTTCTCAACAAGCTTTGATACCACTTGTTGATCCTAATGAACATATCTTCTTAGCTTGTTAAAGCTTAGTTAACCTGGATAAATCCAAACTAACTATAAGAGAAACTATGATTGTGAATACTACAAGTTATGCGGAATCTAACTTGTAATACTAAGAAGAACAATGAATACTAAACTTTAAATATATTGATTGCTAATATTCTGCCTAGGTTACAGAATAACTAACTATAAGATATGAATTCTATGCATATCTCTAACTATGCTGTAGGGTTCCTTTTATACACTAAGGAAACCCTAATGGGCTTACAAAACGCGTACAATGATAATGCATATCTATTCCTAATTTAACTCATGCATATCATAATAGCAGTACTAACTATATAAGACTAACAACACTAACTATTACTCCCCCCGTCCCACTTTAATTGTCCTCCAACAAAAAAAGTTCATTTTAAGATAGATTCAATGAATCCAGACGTTTATTTATTAAAATGACAAGTTTACCCTATTAAATGCAATAAATGTAATAATTACTTTCCTTACAAAAATAAATAAGATGGGTAAAATTGTAAATTTAATAAATATAAACATCTTAATTAAGAAAGTGGGCAAGATTTTGGGACAAACTAAAATAGTAATGAGGCCAATTAAAATGAGACGGAGGGAGTAACTAACAGTACTAACTATACTTGTAGTACTAACAATGTACTGGCAGTACTAACTAATATAAATAACAGTACCAATGACTTAGACTGTTTTCACAAATCTTCATCAGCAGCACTAACCATCACCAACAGTATCAAGTTGAACCAGCAGTACTAACTTGTAGAAGTCCATAATTCTCAACACACCCGTTACGTATAACGGGGCTCGAGGGACCAAACAGGTAATAACAGTGACAAAAAAGGGCTAACGACATCGACCCCCGTTATCTAGGGACTTGATCCGCAATCGGGCCTAACCTTGGGGACTAACAATGTAATTTACCCAATAATAAAATATTCTAAAATTAAATATTTAGTTTACAAATCTATATTTATATATCTATATTATCTTCTAGACGAATATCCATGCAAAACAACACAAATAATTATACCTGCAAAATCGTGATTCTGGTTCAACTTTTGATGCAATGCGTGTATTTTTTTGAAATACAAAGACGAATACCCGTACACGAATAGATTTACACGGTTGGCAGTTTCACAAATAATTAAATATGTTTCCTAAATTACAAATCTATTTAATTGTTTGTTTGTGTTTTTTGTGTTTCCATATATAGTTTTGTTTCTTAATTTTTTCAACATTGTGTAAACATTTTATCTCTGTAGTTGAGTATCGTGCAATCATCAAAGAGATTTATATAAGTGGCAGATAGTCTTTTCCATATATAGTTTTCTTAATTTTTCAACATAGTGTAAACCTTTTATCTCTGTAGACGAGTACTCGTGCATAACAACGAGATTATATAGTGGCAGATAGTTGTAGTAATTAAAAAAAGTTTATGGGTTATAAACGAAAAATAATAAAAGTTTAAGGATTTGAAGATTAAATGATACAATATTTAAGTTTTTTCTATCATAATTAAGTTTTTTTAATTTTTCAACATTGCCATAATTAAGTTTTCTTAATTTTTCAACATTCAACATTTAACAAAAGAGGGTAACCCTTTATAAATAGTAAGATAAGATATATATGTATACTATATATAAAGCATTTATCCTCTTTTGTTGAATGTTGAATGTTAAAAATAAAAATAAGAAATTGGTTTTACTAAATTACTCTTACTACTTAAACAATAAATTATGCATGTCACGTTTGAAAAACTTATATTTATTAGTTTATAAATTAAACACTATAACCAATGTTTTAAAACCCGGGTTGATCATTTCGGTTGAACCGGTTGACCCGTGAACCGGCTAGAATATCGAGCCGGATGTGACCAGGCTTTTGCTTGTTGGAGAACCGGATTGAACCGCAGTTTTTCGTTAACCCGAGTTGAAAAAGTGGCTCAGTCAGGACTTTTTTTTAAATCTAACAAAAAAAAATTTATATACCGCTATAAGTTTTTGTCGCTATACACTAGTACACGTTTAGCATATAATATAGATTTAGGACTTTTATATATAAAAGTTTTAAACTTTTTAAAATTACTCATCTTGCTATATTAGTAACTTTTAAAACCAAACTTTAAAATCCACATATAACTGCTATAATAAATTTAATATATTTATAGTTTGCAATCATAACTCTAAATTTGAAGATAATATTATTATATATTAATCTCTTCACTATCTCACGTCATAAGTACACGGCAACTAAATATTTACACGGCAACTAAATATTACTCCTTCCGTCTTATTTTTATTGTTCTCATTTGACTTTTTAAAATCTTTTTTTTGCAACTTTGATCTTTTAATATTTTTGTTTGTGTTATATAATAGTTGATGCAAAATATATGAATGAATTGGTTTTTAAATATATTTTCATTGGTATCATTTTCATAAAATATTATATAACACAAATAAAAATATTAAAGATTAAAGTTGAAAAGATTGACTTCAAAAAGTCAAATGTGAACAATAAAAATAAGACGGAGGGAGTATCAAATATTATCGAAAAACGTCGTTTAATAAAAGAAAAAGAAAGCAAAAAGATCATCTTTAAATATAGTACCCACCCCCGCTGCTCATGCTCTTTTTTACAACTCATCTGAACATGTTTATAGTATACCAGGGCCGGATATTAGCATGTTCAGAATGACCTTTTGCACAGGGCCCACAAGTTTATAGGGGCATCAAAATTTTATATTATGTATAGGTCAAGTTTTATCCTAGTCAAACGCAAAGTAGTTTTGACGTCTAACTCAATATAAACTAAAGCCATAATCTTTTATTCTTATTCGAACCCCGCCAAAAGTTCAATATAGACCCAACATTTGTCATAGACCCAATGAACTAATCATAGTCACTCATTTTTTAATCAAAAATAAAAAAAACTCACTTTCCACATCTGTTAAAAATAATTAAATATCTCTCACTCCGTTAATCGTTACGCAAGAACGAAAAAACATTCCATCGCGTCGAGGAATGTAAATTTTTTTTATAAAGGGGCGACAATATGTAATTTCGACGAATTTTTTTTTTATCGATTTTATGCCAGTAATATACGATTTTATGAAAATCATTAGTATGCATTTGATGAATCATATATGATTTTATGAAGATCATATATGATTGTTGTACGAATCATATATGATTCGTCATTTACGAACTCATATATGATTTCGCAATTCGTGACTGAAACAAATGAAAAAAGTTTAGTCAGGAATCACAAATGCATATATGATTTATAAAATTCTTATTTGTTTTTATGAAAACATTTGATGATGGTTATAAATCATATATGATTTTATGAAATCATATATGATCCGTTATACGAATCATATATGATTCGTTATACGAATCATATATGATTTTCGCAATTCGTGACTGAAAAAAAAATCGAAAAAAAGTTTCTCAAAAGTATATCGTGTCACCCGTCTACTGAAAGATAAAAAAATACTCGTCGCGATGGTGTATTTTTTGTCGTGTGACGATTTACCGTTTGTAAGATATTTTATTTAAAAAAAAGGTGAAAAATAGGTTTTTTTATTTTTGATAAAAAAAATAAGTGGCTAAGATTGGTTCATTGGGTCTATGACAAATGTTGGGTCTATATTGATCTTAACTATTCGAACCCCTCCCAAAAGCTAGAATCACCATTCTCTCCCAACCTTTTTAAACCTCCCTTTCTCCGTAGGCTCAACCGCAGTTTATCTAACTTTAACCTTTTACAACTAAAATCAAGCTTGAACCAAATTCAACTCTTAAAAATCCTTCAAATTCAATCAAGCTTTAACCTATTATAACTAAAGCTTCAAAACCAAATATTATTAAAAAATCAAAATCAAACTGATGATATTAAACTCATTTTGACATATCTAAGTCAATCTCTAGACCAACCAATTTTGACAAACCAAATAATATATTGTACAATATACTAAAAGTTGTTACGGTACACGACAATATAGGGGTGAGCATAGTGCGGGTTGGTGCGGTTTTTGATTAAAACCGAACCACAACCGCACTTGCGGTTTCTATAAAAACAAAAACGGCACCGCATCACATTTTGCGGTTTCGGTTGTGCGGGTTTTTTGCGGTTTTTCTGGGTTTTGCGGGTTTTAACCGCAACGCACCATCACTTATGACTTATATAATTTTTGTGGGTTTTTGCGGTTTTTTGTTTACAATGTTGGTTTTTTCGGTTATACCAACATATATATTTAATGTAAACACACACATCACTTATACCTTATAAGAATATTAATGATAATATGCCATAGAAGCCTTATAACACACATAAAATAATCAATGTGCCATTTTTCGACTTTAAATTATCCATTTGCGGTGCGGTGCGGGTAAAACCGCAACCGCACCGCATTTTGTGGTTTTTTTCTTAAAACCGAATCATCGGTTTTTGCCGTGGTGCGGTTTTGCGGTTTTGCGGTTTGCGGTGCGGTTTCTGCTCACCCCTACGACAAAATAGTGCATTTTAATGTTGGGCTCCTTTTGGCCTAGTTTTATGGTCCAACCTTATTTCCATAAGTTTCTTTTCTATAACCACCTCATATTCTCGATTCTTCTTTCCCACACATACCACCGCCTTCGCCTATCACTCGCTTAATCTCCCTCCACAAATCAAGATCAAAAAAATTACCAGGTATGTGTTTTTCCTTTAATTTTTTCATCTACAAAAAGTATTAACTTCGTTGCTTCAAATTACATGTATATGGTTTTATGTGATTTAGTTTCTCTTTTGATTTTGGGGGAAAATTTTAATTTTAATCAAACCTTAATTCTTTTTTTTGCTGTTTTCGTGTTTTTTGTTTTAGGAAAGCATATGAGTTAGGATTTGGGATCGGAAGAAGATGAGAAAGATCTTCAAGTGAGTTTGCTAATCATACTTTTTACCTTATGTTCATAGTTTTTATGGTAGATTTTAAGGGTTTTTTCTAAGAATTCAATTTTTGATTTTTTTTCTATAGTTTTTTGGTGTTAAAGTTTGTAATTTTGGGTACAGAACTTGAGTGCAGCAACAGTTTAAATTGTAAGCCTTGACAGGCTTTAAATACTCTATATTATTAGACCAATTTATTGTTTGAATTGATTTGTATCTAATCCCATTTGATGGGCAATAGCGATTTGGTTGAAATAAATCATCTATGAATGGTTATAGTTAGTCCACATCGATAATTGCACATTGATCACAAAAGGAGATATATTGTGTGATCTTGATTTTATATAATTTTATGATTTGCATCACAAATGCATCAATCTTACTTTTTTACTTTAGACTAATAGAGTATGTTAGTGTATGATTTTTATTGATGTTTGGCTTAGACATACTTCGAATGACATTAGGTATTGATTTGGGTTTTACCTATCTGATGAAGCTTGGCTCTTGGCATTATAAAATCATAATGATGGGTTGGGTGGGAGGTGTACATTTCCTATAGTTGGGACCAAATACGAAATCCGATGGATTTTGTTTGATTTGTGTTTTTTGAGATGTGTAGTTAATTTTGATAGCAGATTTTGTTTGATTTGTATTTTTGTTTGTAGCCTCATATCACCCGCTATCACCCGGAATAAGATTGTGGCCTGCAAAGATTCTCCAAAGACTCTCACGCGTGTTCACATTGTGTAAACTTCTTTTGTGTAAATCCTTTATATATCCTAAAGTATGATATTATAAAATTATAAAATTGCTTGCTTAATATTAAAAGTCTATTTTAAGCTATCGTCATAAACTTTGTAAAAATTGTTGTGTATTGTGTTAGGTCTTGAATTTAAGATCAATAAGCAATAGAGTGTGTGTTTAGGTGTAGTGTGTGTACTTATAGAATTTAGAGAGAGAAAGAGAAAGTAGAGAGAGAAAGAGGGAGGAGGAGGATTAGAGAAATGAGATTAGATTGATTAGAGAAGACCTAGGAGACTCTAGAAGACACACCTCACAAATGAGGTGGTGGTGGGGGTATTTATACCCAATTACAAGGAAGAGCAACTAGCTCTTGTTTCATAGCTTTTTGGCTCTTTATCAGGTCTCGTGACTTTATTTAAGTCACGAGCCTATCACCTAACCTTTTACACAATATTATTTCTCTATTTATTACAAGACATTTATCTCAATAAGATCGTCACTTTTATCATTCCTAACAATCTTCCCCCAAGGGACGATCATTGAGATCTCTCTTTGATTGCATTAATGATCATCATTTTCTTATTTGTAACAATCTCCCCCTAAAGGATGATCATTGAGATCTCTCTTGTGACTTTGATCTTTGAACTTTAATGCTTGTTTGTCTTGAGTCTTGTTGTATAATAGTGATCTTGTTCCAATCATGCTCTAGAGATCTTGATCTTGATCTTTCCATTTTCCTTTTTGACTTTGCCTTTGAGATCTTTTTATATCATCATTCTTTACCGTGAATCCATCTTGATTTGTCTTTTAAAGCTTCTAACCAACATACTAATACTTTCTTGACAATTTACAATCTTCCTCATGTAGAACTTTTGTCTTGATCAATAACTTGATGATTTGAGAAAGTGAGTTCTTTGATTTATCAGAGTTTCGGAAGTGTATCTTTGAACTTTGAGTATGAGAAATGAAGGTATGAATATGACGGTGTTCTTCCTTCTAAAAGGTAAAGATGTTAAGATGTTGTTGATGTTGTTATACATAAATGTATCTTCCTGAGTTGACTTCCTCCTAGTTTGTTCCTCATGACTACAAGCAGTACAACTGCTTCCCCCAAACAGACAACCATTCGTATGCACATACTTCACAAAGACAACTCATCGAAGATAGAAATTATAACCTC
>BQNB010164602.1:0-14315 GCA_026074375.1 Tanacetum coccineum
TAATGGATTCAGATTGGTCAAAATGTTGTATGTCATTGGCAAACACATTAGTATCAGTATCGTATTGTACCTGTTCCAATGGCTCAGCGTCTGTGCCTGAGTCTGCATTAGGAACCTCCTGAATCTTTGCCATGTAACTGTAATGTGCTTCCAACTCTTGTTCATCAATCTCTTCATCCGTGTCTGCTAGCCAGTCAGATTGCTCTGCTTGAAGTTGAACACCTTTCTCAGCTTGTTTACACAGCAACATCTTTTCCTTGTGATACGTGGAGTCTTTAACCCGTTTTGGCTTTCTGCATTCCTTAGCATAATGACCAAATTCCTTGCAGTTAAAACACTGTATCCCAGACTGTTGCACTACTGGACCACCTACAGTTTCCCTAGCCCCAACAACATTCACTACCCTCTGATTCCCAAACTGTCCAATCTGATTGTTATTCTTGTACCTTGGAGTAGTATCCACATTCTTGTTTCTGGTGTTTGAGGAAGTTCTGAGGTTGTTGTTGGTAGGTTTGTAGAGTTTCTTGAAGTACTTTGCAATGAGAGCCAAATTTTTCTGCATGTCTTTATCCTTTTAAGCTTGTTCTCAGATGGTGGTGTGATTGGTTTGGCTATCTCTTTGCCTTTGTATCTTGTAGTCGCATGAGATCTGGTTGGAAGTGAAGCTTTTGATGTTGGTGCATATGATTTGTGAGGTTTTGATGTTTGGCAATAAGGGTCTTGAAGTGTTTGAGCAGTAGCAACAAGTGCTAATGGGTTAGCATTCTTGGCCATTCTTTCAGCACGGAGTTCATTAACTTCCTTTTGGTATTGTTTCAGAATGTCAAAGAGCTTATGGTATGAAACTTCATCCAACTTGTGTTGTTGCTTCACAATTGTGACAAATCTTGACCATTCTGGTTGAAGTTGTTGAAGAAATTGAACATTGACTTGCATCATTGCAACTGTCAAATTGTTTCTGATCATTTCATTCATCATCTTGTAGAATCTTGTGTAGTAAGACTCAATTGTCTCTCCATCGTGAGAAGTGAATTGACCAAATTCCCAAAATAAGTTTGTCTTGACATCTTGAATATTGAGTGATTCACCTTGTTGTAGCCTTTCGATGGCTTCCCACATTTCTTGAGCTGTCTGACATGCATCAACAGTTGAGTATATTTCATCTCCAATTCCAGTCAATATCAAATGAATCGCTTCTTTTTCAGATTCATAATGAGCTTTGTTCTCAGGAGTCATATTCAGAACTGTCTCGACTGATGTTTTTGCAGGAATTTCTGGAGAATCCTCTGTTGCTGGAACAGCTGGTGTTGTGACCATTGTTGGAGTATAAGGACCTGTGAGAATGCACTTCCGTAAGGCATCACCATTTGGTCTTGTATCAATGTATCGTAAGAACCGTGATCGCCATTGTGCATATCGTCCTGTTGCAAGCATTGGTGGACGATCCCTTGAACCTGCTGCCATTATGTTGTTGTGCATTTGACTGTCAGTTGTGGAAGTTGCAATTGGAGTCGTCATTGATGAATTATGAAGTGAGAATGATTTGTAGGATCTTAAGCAGGTAAAGTGATTGTTGTTGTGGATTGAGTACAATTAATGTTCACGGGATTTTACAATTCTTGATTTAAACCGAGAGAAGAATCGTATCTTTCACGGGATTTTACAAAATCAAGAAAAAACCGTGAATGATTTGATTTGGAATCAGCGAAAATTCCAAAAAAAACTGAAAAACGACGTTTACCTAGTTTGACATCACGCTTTTAGACCCGCCAATGTCTAAAAAAATCTGTTTTCTCTAAATATCATCCGATAAATATTTCTTAGTACTTAGACTCTTTTGACTTATATTTGTCAAGTTATTGTCGCGTTTAACTTTTACGTTTTACTTTTTAAATAGTATATTTATTTTCTAAGTCTAACCCAACCAAAACGACCCACTAGATCACGTTTTCACAACTAGGACGTAAATTGAGATTTATATGCGGAACGTCGTTCCGAAAACTTTACAGTTTTAGTCGAGACATTAATCTCGACCAAAATGACCAAAATACCTTACGAGAGATCTGCTGAACTTTAATAATTTTATAAATTAAGCAGAAATTTTGACTTTCGTTTTTGACTCGTCATATTACATTTTTTCGACATTACCAAAAAAGAGGTTTAATGTAAAACGTCATACCGAACAACTTTTCATGTTTCGCCGAAGGTCCGAAACGGACTCGAAAGTGCCCAAAACGAGCTCTAAAAATCCTGACAGCAAGCGTTATTTACATAAGTGCTGAATTTTAATGTTTCAAATATATATCTCGTTTTCGTCGTAACTTTTTCGTTATTAAGAGTTAGAAGCTCTACCATATATCAAAACGATCGTCTCGGATAGCTCTATCATATTCTAAAGTAAAATTTCAGATTTACCAAAACTCCGACTCTCGTTTTAAGACAAACTTTCTGCTCAAATAAACAAGTTACAAGAGAGCTTTAAAATTCATTTTTAACATTCTACCAACTTGTACATAATCCGAATGACAATATAAAAATAGTATGAACCAGCGTTAATCAATTGACAACCTCGCCTAATCTATTATCGCAAGTTTTCCCCGATCCATCACATGCATGTAACCAAATCAACACAAACAAACAAAGAAATCGAAACAAAAGTAAAAAGGGTGCTCACAAAGGCTCAATGAGCTAGAGAGAAAACCGATCGGACTCGACGTGTCCCTTGTTCTTCCTTTGTCCGCGACGCACAACCAATCGAACCAAACCGAATCGAAACTCGAACCAACCCAAATGATAATCAATCAACAAAAAAAAAAAATCCACACCCCTGGTCTTGCCTATGTTCGGGTTCGAACATCAAACCGCACCAACACCACCACTTTCACCAAACTAAACTTCAATAATCCTTGTAGAAATTCAATCCCCACTAACTAGAATTTTTAGTTTATCCAAAAATCAACACAATGCATAATCCTTAATGCATGTGTTTTATAATCGCCTTAGATGATAAAGTTAAAGCCAACTACACAATATTTATAAGCTAGAAAAGTCACAACACCAATAGGTTGGGTTATGGTTCTGACGCGCAAAAAAGAAAAATAAGAGCAAGTCCAAATTCCATTTAGATCCTATTCTTATTTTAAAACCATATTTTTGGAAAAGTCAATATAGGATATTCAAGATCAAAAATCAAATATAAGTTGTGTGTGTGTGGGGTTTGTGTGCTCAGCCGACCAAGGGAAGCAAAAGAGAAAAAGAAACAAAACTTTTGTACTAGTGTCTTATAATAAAAAGGTTTAGGTTTATATGTAGGTGTGTAAGACTCTTTTTAAAATATTGGAAGTAACAAAAAAAGAAGTGTAATGATTATTCATTGGAAACTCAAAATTGTTTTGTGTGTAATGCTTGCCATACTCGACAGCTACAAAGCTAGGGAGAAAAGTCATGCAAATTTTTTATTATTATTATTAATTTTTCTTTTATTTCATGTTAATTTCTTGTGTTACATAAATATGTGAATCATTGTACACTTTTAAATAAAACGTGAGCTTTGGCCAAGGTCGAGGAACAAAGACGACACGATACAAAATTTAATATTTTAGATTTATAAAAATAATAATGAGACTTGTCGTAAATTTTTACGATGCCTGAAACGATAAACGAACGCGCGATCAAACGTCGATTCGCGAAACGTCAAAAATAAAAATTCTCAAATTTTTTGTTTATTATTATTTTTTCATAATAAAATACGAAAATATTTATTATCGACAAATAAAATTTTAAATGTCGACACTCGCTCACGAAAACTCGTAAAATAATTATTACGACGTCGGGTTCGCGACCGTCGTACGCGTCGTAAAACATCGGTTTAAATTATCTACCCCGCTATATGAGTCGACGTCCGCGCTCAATACGTCAAATCTTCTTCGGTAAATTGTTAAGAGAAGATGAAAATAGACTAGTCATCGTTTGAGGTTTCTAGCGGAAACTAAATCATAAAAGGTCAAAACATCATATACGATGCAACGTTCATAAGCAACGGATTAAATGTCGCGAGTATCCCTTAAAAGAAAAAAAATAAAATACATGAATCGAAGAAGAAGCCATTGGAAACGAGGAATTTAACAAGTCATTAATTCTTGAAAGCGATTAAGGGTTCATTACTATTAGCTTATCAAGTTCGCGGAGGTCGATATACATTCGAAAAGAAATCCATATAACAAATTATGAGTCGAAAGAAGTTCATAGCCCAAAAAATGATTCATACGGACGAACACACACTATGTCGGATAACATAAGCCCACTCATTTATAATTTGTCACTTACAAAAAGAGGCGTCCCAAACATTGTAAGTAAGATTTTTAACTTAAGTATCGGTAATTTATAATTTCCTTATTCAAATGAAGAAGCGTCCTAATTCATTTCAATAAGATGATTATAAATCATCCTACTTAAGTATTGCCAACACAAAAACACAATATCAAAACAATAGATTACGAAGCAACGTATACGATTCAAAAGCATAAAGAGAGTGTTCAAACTCGAAGTCGAACAATAAAATAACTAGTGGAATTAACAAAGTACACCGAATGTCAATATTATCAAAAAGGAAATAAATAAAGTCACGTTAATGTCTCAGAGATCACCGCAGCTCTTATATAATATTGAAGTAAAAGAACTTATTAAGACTTATCATAGTACTATGCACATATGTACGAGTATCTATATATAATACTAGTATTGACGCTCAAGGGAGTAAATGAGAAATCAGGAAGTACGCGAAAATCGAAGTGGTCAATATATATATAATTGACCGATATGAGGTAATAGTAATACGTCATAAGATAGACTGAGAGAGTGAAAACATAGCAAGTATTATACAAATTATTAATGTAATAGTAATAAAGAATCAAAAGAAGCCATAAAAATTTACCTGGGAGCAAGTGCGAATGAATATCGACAATGAGAAAGACACCTTAAATTTTTTACGAAAAACGGTTATAGTCTAGGGTTTTGAAAAAAGACCTAGTTCTCTATAACGATGCTCTGATACCAATCGTAACATCACCACTAAAAATCACAACGCAGTCGGAATACACTTGGAGTGCCACTTCATAGTATAAAGTACAAGTTACAGTAAACGACCTCAAAAGGGACGTTTGATAAAATGTCACATTCGATTTAAATAAATCAGAGTAAATTTAGGTCCCAATAATTTCCTTTTCACAAATTAAAAGAGTTCAAACATGATTCAATGTATATTTTAAAGATAAGATTATCCGAATGTGAAGAAAACCGAGTCTTTATGTTTTGAAAAACCACGCGACTCAAATGCTCCCAATTCTCAGCTACAATATAATAACTCAGAGAAAAAACATGCAAAAACTCCAACAATAATGTTGGTGAATTCATAGGGTTTAAGTAAAAGCAGTAATGAAAATAGTTCAAGAAATATTCTGTAAGAAAAGTAGTCGTTACAACAATTAGAAAATTGTTAACGAAAACCAAGAATGTTTCAATAAATCAAGTAATTTCATAGTGGACGCACAGTAAAAGATCATCCATCGACAGTATTTCAAAGTAACAATTCAACAGAATACATTTAAAACAATACAATGTATAAATCTTGATTGTCATGAGCTCTGACACGAAGCCTTGACGTTAACACATAACTTGTATGTATTCATGTTTTGCCCCCCATAACTAGGTATCTGCTCTATACCTAACTTCTAAAGAACAAATTATCCGTTACTTGTGCACGTAAAGTAATTCTATTCAGACCCCCAGTCATGCTTCAAACCATAGAATCTATTTATTAGTACTAAGCGCTTACCATTATAGGCAATAACAGTTCATGACGTGGGTGTCTTGGCAAAACTACTCTTGCAAATTGACCCTCAATGTGGGTCCAGCATACCATAAAGGTTTCTTGTGCCATTTTATAAAACGAGCATGTATCAAACTTGGAAAAAAATCCTTGGTAAAAAGCAAAACATTAGTAAAAACATCATGTAACCTAAGTAGTAGTAACCGATAAGTTATTCGGTAAAACAAGCAATATCAAACATGTATTAGAAATCATGTGGTAGATAAGCAAAAGCTTTAGTAGAAACATTCATGTAACGCTTATGTAGTAGTAACCAATAAGTTATTCAGTAAAACAAGCATGTATCAAACATGTATTAGAAATCATGTGGTAGATAAGCAAAAGTTTTAGTAAAACATCATGTCACGCTTATGTAAGTAGTAACCATAAGTAACTTCGGTAAAACAAGCATGTATTCTCACCCCAAAAATAGTTTAAGAAAACCATTAAAAGAGAAAATGTGGGGCTATGAACTCACCGTGCATGATAGCCGTACGATAATTCCGTAAAGTCGAGCTCGAAATCCACGGAACGGATCGACGACCTATAAATAGAGCTGGCACGATTACTAACCGAAAGTATGATCGTAAGAAGCGAACATCGCTTATCAAAATCCAATATATTATACTATATATATAAATATAATAATCTGCAAATATATATAAATATATAAAAAAATATAATATATAAATATATTATATATAATAATACGTAACCATACATGTGATAGGAACCCCACTTTGCACCTTAGATTCTTAAATCCACCCAATATTAGGTTTAGGTCTCTTCTTTAAGTTTTAGCTGAAAGCTATCTATTTAGAAACTTACAATATTAGTAAGGTACCCGTTTTATATAAGTCCTTGCTTAAATTCTTTATATTTGTAATAATAATAATAGTGTTACAATTTATAAATCAAACGACCCTTTTAGTATGATGTTGTCCCGTTGACTTTCAGAGTCCAACGTTGACCTTTGTTTTGACTTCACGCTTTTAGACCCATCCAATGGTCGTAAAAATATGTTGTTCTCAAAATATCTTCCCTATATTAATTCATTAAGTACATTAGACTCTTTTGAACTTATATTTTGTCAGTTATTTGGTCCGCGTTTGACTTTACGTTTTACTTTTTAAATAGTAAATTATTTCTAAGTCTAACCCCACTAAAACTGACCCACAGATGCACGTTTCCAACTATGACGTAAAAGTAGATATTATACGGACGTCGATCCGAACAACATTACAGTTTTTAAGTCGAGACTTGAATCTTGACGTAAAATGACCAAAATACCCTTACGAGAATCTGCTGAACTTTATATTTTTATTAATAATGCAGAAGTTTGACTTTCGTTTTTGACTCGTCATATTACATTTTTACGACTTTGACCAAAAAGAGGTTTTATGTAAAACGTCATTCCGAACAACTTTCGTGTTTCGCCGGAAGGCCGAAACGGACTCGAAAGTGCCCAAAACGAGCTCTAAAAATCCTGACAGCAAGCGTTATTTACATAAGTGCTGAATTTTAATGTTTCAAATATATATCTCGTTTTCGCCATAACTTTTTCGTTATTAAGAGTTAGAAGCTCTACCTTATATCGAAACGATCGTCTCGGAAAGCTTTATCATATTCTAAAGTAAAATTTCAGATTTACCAAAATCTCGACTCTCGTTTTAAGGACTAAACTTTCTGCTCAAATATACAAGTTACAAGAGGCTTTAAAAAATTCATTTATAAGCATTCAAACAACTTGTACAAATTCCGAATGACATATAATTATTATTAATAACGCTAATCAATTGACACCCACGCCTAATCTATGTATCGCAAGTTTCCCCGATCCATCACATTCATGTAAACAAATCCAACACCAAACAAACAAAGAAATCGAAACAAAAGTAAAAAGGGTGCTCACAAAGGCTCAATGAGCTAGAGAGAAAACCGATCGGACTCGACGTGTCCCTTGTTCTTCCTTTGTCCGCGACGCACAACCAATCGAACCAAACCGAATCGAAACTCGAACCAACCCAAATGATAATCAATCAACAAAAAAAAAAATCCACACCCCTGGTCTTGCCTATGTTCGGGTTCGAACATCAAACCGCACCAACACCACCACAACACCCAAACTAAACTTCATAATCCTATTAGAAATTCAATCCCCACTAACTAGAATATTTAGTTTAATCCAAAAAATCAGACACATGCAATAAATCCTTAATGCATGTGTTTTATATCACCTTAGATGATAAAGTTAATGCCATCTACACAAAATTTATAAGCTAGAAAAGTCACAACACCAATAGTGTTGGGGTTTGGGTCTGACGAGCACAAAAAGAAAAAGAAGAGCAAGAACCAAATTCCATTTGATCCTATCTTATTTTAAACCATTTTTAGAATAATGTTTATAGGATATTCAAGATGCAAAAAATCTAATATAAGTTGTGTGTTGTGGGTTTGTGTGCTCAGCCGCCCAATGAACAAAAGAGAAAAAGAAACAAAACATTTGTACTAGTGTCTAATAATAAAAAGGTGTAGGTTTATATGAAGGTGAGTACGAGCTCTTTTTTAAAATATTGAAGTAACAAAAAAAAGTGTAATGAATATTCATTGGAAACACAAAATTGATTTGTGTGTAATGCCTTGCCAACTCGCACTACAAAGCTAAGGGAGAAAAGTCATGCAAAATTTTAATATTAATAATTATTATTTTTCTTTTTATTTCATGTTAATTTCTTGTGTTACATTTAAATAAGGTGTATCTTGTACACTTTTAAATAAAACGAGAGCTTTGGCCAAGGTCGAGAAACAAAGACGACACCGTTCTTAAAATAATATTTTATGATAAATAAAATATTTACAAGATGCGTCGTAAATTTTTACGAGGCTCGAAACGATTAACGAACACGCGATCAAACGTCGATTCGCGAAACGTCAAAAATAAAAATAACCAAATCTTTTCAAAATTTTCATAATAAAATACGAAACTAATAACTATCGCAAAATAAAAATATTAAATGTCGACTCTCGCTCACGGAAACTCGTAAAATAATATTTACGACGTCGGGTTCGCGACCGTCGTACGCGTCGAAAAACTCGGGTTGTTAAACATATTCATAACTGTCTCGACTGTTGTTTGTTCAGGAACTGCTGGAGAATCCTCTGCTGCAGGAGCAGCTGGTGTTGTGACAATCGTTTGAGTGTAAGGACCTTTAAGAACGCACTTTCGTAAGGCATCACCATTTGGTCTTGTATCAATGTATCGTAAGAACCGTGATCGCCATTGTGCATATTGTGCTGTTGCAAGCATTGTGATTGAACCCTTGAACCAGCTGCACATTAAAGATTTGTATGGATTTGACTATCGGTTGTGGAAGTTACAATTGGAGTTGTCATGATGAATGATTGAAGAATTATGAAGTAAACAATGATTGTAGGATCTTAAGTAGATTTGTTATGATTGAAGTTGTGGTAAAAAGAAAGCAATAAACGTTCACGGGATTTTACAAGTCTATGATTAAAACCGAAAAAAGAATTACGTCTTTCGCGGGATTTTACAAAATCAATAGAAAACCGTGATGTTAATTGATTTGGATTAAGGTTTGTTGATTATGTTAGTTTGTTTATGATTAAATGTCCTCGTAGTCCGAATTAAATTCCAAAGTCCTTCAGTTGTTTTGTCTTGATGTTATGTTTTGATTAGACAATGATTAATAGATTCCCAAATTCTGTCAAATTCGAGAAATTAGGTTTTCAAAACAAGGGTTTTCAATGGACACATAAAACGCAAGATTTTGTTCTCGGACAAAACGCAAGATTTTGTTCTCAGACGAAACGCAATATCACAAACCGCAATGGTTTTAACAAAACACAACTTTCTTGACAAAACACAAGATTTCCGAGACAAAACGCAATTTTTTGAAAAATTTGGACATGGTAACGTTTAGTTTGCTAGCTTTAAGGGTCTTCAATCGCTTGCAAAACGCAAGATTCCAACAAAACGCAATGTTTTGGAGCACAAACCGCAATCAAATCTTGACAAAACGCAATCTTTCTTCACAAAACGCAACCTGCTGAAATTCACAAAACGCAACAAGTACAAAATGTCATTTTCAAGGGTCGTTTTCAAGTGTTGTACTCGTTTGTCACCTTAACAAAACGCAGTCACGTTTTTTACAAAACGCAATGAAGAAAAAATACTTCAAACTTGCGAATAAGCCCAAATCTCCCAACTTGCTTATGAAATAAGCTAACAACGAACCAAAATAAGCTATTACAATGATTCTAAACAAGAGAGTACTAGTATTTCGGATCAAACAACAACCTTCTAGACAAAACGCAACCTAGAAATTCAAAGATAAAACTAAGAAAAATGAGTTTTCTAGCCACGAATTTGCTAAGACATAAGCTAGGAAGAACAAGAAACACAAAAGGACACATTTTTCTTCCAAAAACTTAACCAAACCACGAATTCGTGAGCTTATATTCCTAAATAAGCCATGAAATAAGCTTAAAAAGCTTATAAACCACTAAATCAATCACCTATCCACCCGAGGCTCTTGATACCAAATGTCGGAACCTTAAAATCACTTCACTTCATAATTATGAACAAGAAATTAAGCTAGGAGATGATGAGAAGAAATGTAGAGAGAGAAATAAGAGAGAGAAAGTAGAGAGAATAAAAGTTGGGAGAGTTTACTTGCAAAATAAAATGTTACAAATGAACCAACCACCTAACCTTCCTTGCTGAGGTGTATATGTATCCAACTAAAAGGCTTTCATGCCTTTAGTTATTCTACGGGCCGGGCTCGGGTTTACTTGGGCTTTCGCCCGATACATGTGACCGATTAGATTTCACAAAGAGCCCGTTTACCCGTCTAGCCTATTACAACGTATAATTAATTAATGACCAAGACCTAATATAATTAATGAACGAACTTCCTTGTTCGACTCAATATTTTGAGGCTAACAGTGATGCTAAAACAATGTTTGCTGCTATCGACACACGATTTGGAGGTAATGAAGCCACTAAGAAAACACAGAAGACATTGTTGAAGCAACAATATGAAAATTTTAGTGCATCAAGCACATAGTCTCTTGACTCTATATTTAACAGACTCCAGAAGATTGTTAGTAGGCTTGCAATTTTGGGTGTGGTCATCACTCAAGAAGACTTAAATTCAAAATTTCTAAGAAGCTTGCCTCCTGAGTGGAATACTCATGTTGTAGTTTGGATGAATAAGGCTGATATTGAAACAATGAGCATTGATGATTTGTACAACAACTTCAAAATTGTTAAACAAGATGTAAAGAAATCTGTTGGTGCAAGTAGTGGTGCTCAAAACTTATCCTTTTTTTACTACTCCAAGCACTAGAAGTACTAATGATGTTAATACTGCTAATCCTGCATATGAAGTTAGTACTGTTAGCCCTAATATTAACACTGCTTGTCCTCAAGTTAGTACTGCTAACTTCAGTGATAATACTGTGTATGCTTTTATGGTTGAGAATCCCAATGCTTCTAATCTCTTACAGCAGGACTTAGAGCAAATTCATGAAGATGATCTGGAAGCAATGGATTTGAAGTGGCAGCTCTCTCTGCTAAGTATGAGGGCAAAAATGTACTTTCAGAGAACAAGAAAGAAAATTTCCATTAATGCTAATGATACTACTGGGTATGATAAATCCAAGGTAGAGTGTTTCAACTGTCACAAGATGGGACACTTTGCCAGAGAATGTAGAGCACCAAGGAACAAAGAGGGTCAGTTCAAATATCAAGACAACACTAGGAAGCAAGGAAACAATAAAGACACATCTTCAAAGGCAATGTTGGCTATAGATGGTGTAGGTTTTGACTGGAGTGATATGGCAGAAGAAAAGGTTTAGATAAACATGGCTCTAATGGCGTTTTCAGACTCTGAGGTATACAATGATAAAACTTGCACTAAAACTTGTCTGAAAAACTATGAAACTCTTAAGAAATAGTGTGATGATTTAATTCTTAAGCTTAATCAAACTGAATTTACAGCAGCTACTTATAAAAGAGGTTTAGCAACTATAGAAGAACAACTTATCACATATAGAAAGAATGAGGTTCTTTTTAGTGAATAAGTTGCAGTTCTTAAAAGGGAAGTAGCTTGCAAAGACTATGAAATAAATGTGCTTAAAAGTGAGATTGAAAAAGTTAAGCAAGAAAAAGAGGGCATTGAATTTAAAATTGAGAAATTTAATAATGCCTCAAAGAGCCTAGAAAAGTTGTTAGGGAGTCAGATAACTGACAAAAGTAAAAAAGGGTTTAGGGTATAATGCTGTTCCTCCACCCCATCCTTTAATCTATAATCGACCTAAAAAGCTTGATTTGTCTTATTCTGGTCTTGATGAATTCAAAGACCCTGAATTCAAAAGTTATGGTTCCGAGGATAGTAAGCAAGAGTTTAACATTGTTTGTGATAAAAAATCAGACGATTCTAAAGGAAATTCTGATGACTCTTTGGTAAAAGAACAAGTATTAAAAGACACAAGTAGCTTTGTTGAGTCTTCACTTAATGTTGATAAAGAAACTGTTTTTCTTGTTGATAAAAAGATAGAGTTTGTCAAACCTAAAAATCATGAAAAACCAGTTAAAAAGTCAGTTAGGTATGCTGAGATGTATAGATCACAAAGTCCTAGGGGGAATCAAAGAAACTGGAATGGACAGAAGTCCAATCAACTAGGAAGTGATTTTGTGATGTATAACAAAGCTTGCTTCATTTGTGGGAGTTTTGATCATGTGCAGGCTCATTGTAAATACCATCAAAGGGAAAGGATGGTATATGGGAATAATTATAACAGGGTGAACTACAACTATACTACCAACATGACTCACCCTAATGCTCAAAGGAACATGGTTCCAAGAGCAGTTTTAATGAAAACTGGCCTAAAACCATTTAATACTGCCAGGACAGTTAATACTGCTCATCCCAAATCTATAGTTTTTAGTGCTAAACCAATGTCACATTTTTCAAAATCAGCACAATCAACTGTAATCAGAGGCCCTTTTATAAGAAAACAACATTAACTAACAAATATGTTAATCAAATGCTTAATACTGCCATGAGACACTATCATACTGAAAGGCCTAGAGCAGTTAATACTGCTAGGTCATGTACAACACCAGTTAATGCTATTAGGGCAAAAAGGGTAAATGCTGTTAAGACCTCAGCATGTTGGGTTTGGAGACCTACCATACCTAATGGTGCATCACTTGTTTTTAAAAGACACAACTACATTGATGCACAAGGCAGATTCAAGTCAGTAGTGGCTTGGGTCCCCAAAGGAAACTAATTTCCTTATTTTTATGTGCAGGGCAAGCCACAACAGGATGATACAGGATTTATTGACAGTGGATGCTCAAGGCACATGACTGGGAACATAGCTTATCTCTTAGATTTCAAGGAATTTGATAGAGGTTATGTTACATTTGGGGGAGGAGCACATGGTGGTAGAATTTCTGGTAAAGGAACACTTAAAACTGATAGCCTTGATGTTGAAGATGTATACTTTGTCAATGAGTTAAATTTCAACCTTTTTAGTGTCTCATAGATGTGTGACAAAAAAGAACTATGTCCGTTTTACTGACACTGAATGTCTTGTGTTATCTCCGAATTTTAAGTTGCCTGATGAAAGTCAGATACTTCTTAAAATTCCTAGAAAGGACAATATGTACAGTTTTGATATAAAGAACATTGTTCCTAAACATAATTTAACTTGTCTTGTTGCATAGGCTACATTAGATGAATCAATGCTCTGGCATAGGAGGCTTGGTCATATTAATTTTAAGAATATAAATAAGCTTGTTAAAGAGAATCTTGTAAGAGGTTTGCCTTCAAAATGTTTTGAAAATGACCAAACCTGTGTTGTTTGTCTTAAAGGGAAGCAACACAGAGCCTCTTGTAAGTCCAAGGTTCAAAATCTAATTACTAAGCCTTTGTTTATGCTTCATATGGATTTGTTTGGTCCAACTTTTGTGAGTAGCCTAATGCATAAGAAGTATTGCTTAGTAGTCACTAATGAGTATAGCAGGTTTACCTGGGTTTTCTTTTTAGCAACTAAGGATAAAACCAATGAGATTCTTAAGAATTTTATTAAAGAAATAGAAAACCTAGTGGACAAGAAAGTGAAAATAATCAGATGTGATAATAGGACAGAGTTTAAGAATAAAGTTATGGATGATTTCTACAAAGAGAAAGGTATTAGGAGAGAATACAGTGTAGCTAGAACTCCTCAGCAGAATGGGGTGGCTGAGAGAAGGAATAAGACATTAATTGAGGCTGCTAGAACCATGTTTGTAACGACCCACTCTGGAAAGGAGGCCGAAACGTCATAATTATGGTGTCATATCAAAGCATAATAAAGGCATAAAGTCCTAAATGATAACATAGGACAAGGTGGAAAGCCGGAATCAAACGTCGGC
>BQNB010164603.1:0-14315 GCA_026074375.1 Tanacetum coccineum
CAACCCATACACTTCTATACACATCTATCCTAAGACATTCTAAGGTATTTCCAACCATTGAATCACCATTTCCAAGTATTACGCAAGAAAAAGAAAGTTAGGGTTTTTATTAAGTAAACAAGGGTTTTCTTAAGTGCAAGCTTGGGTTTTGAGTCTAAACACGGGTTTAGCATTCATTTCTCATCTCATACATCATCCCTAAGGTCTTCTAAATTCCTTTATACTTTTTATTATCATTATTTTATGTGTTATATGTTATATACGGCTAAATCACCACTTAAGACTTTTGAATATGTAAAAAGGGTTTTTATTTCATGTTTCATACAGTAGGTAGAGCATAAAATACTAAATAATACATCTCATGATGATTCCAAAATGATAAGAAACTCGAAAAACCGATTTATAACGAAAAAGATACGTTAATTACGAGTTTACAACGAGAAATACTTTTATAAAACTATTTTTATAAAAAGCACTATTCATTACAGCAACTCATATTTTTATAACATCAAAAATATGATATAACTTTTAATTACGAGATCATACTCGAAAGAATCGCTAAAAACGGAACTATAACGAATAAACTACGACATTTTCGATAATTAAAGTTTATAAAAGTAATTTTATAAACTATGAACAGTAAAAGTACTATTCATCAGCGGACCCAACTTTATAAAATATAATACCTCTTTTAATAACAAAGACGTACTCAAAGGAATAACTGAAATCGGGATTAAAACGAATAAGTTATTACGATTACAAGTTTACGCCAATTAAAAACTTAAAAATGTAATATTTTGATCGCTCATCTTACTACGAAGACGTGGACGTAAGAAACGCGAGCAACGGGCTTAAAACGACCAAATTAGGTCATTTTTACGAAAAGTATATTTATAAACGTTTTCACTTTATAAATATTATTTTACTAAAACGATTAGTCGGTGATTATGCTATATAGAATATTGAGTGGTTATCAAAGTGCTATATACTAGGGAGTTTCATAATGAGGCCTCTTCGGATGGCGTATCGACGAGTTGTTGGATTTACGATTTAAAGTGTCCTAACTCCTCGTACGTCATGTCATGACCTCTTTAATTATGATAGCCCGAACGATAGTACGATGTAACAACTATAAGATTATATTCAATGTTATTAATTAAAGTACTCAGTACTTATACGACCTTAATTTAAATAGGTTGCATCTATCGTCTTGCGTGACGTTTTATCTGTGATTATTTGGACTATCTATACTCAAGGTGAGTTCATAGCCCCACTTTTACAGTTTTACTGATTTACTATTATTCGGTGTGAGAACATGTTTTGTTTTATTAATTGGACGCATGTGTTTTAAATATTTAGACTTATGTGTTTGCCTAGTAGCGCATAACCCTCCTGAGCCCATTATCATGAACTGTCAATTGCATAGATGTAGTTGTTAATTGCATTATGTGAGCGCGAATGATATAAATAGATCTATTGGGTTTAAACCTCCCCTTTTGGGTGATTAGCTATCTCCTGGGAACGAACGTTGACCATGTCGGACTTGGATGTTGCGGGTTACAAACATCTGTACGGGCTCAAAAATTAACTGCTAACATAGCAAAAATATAGTTGGCTTCAGTGTCATGAGCTTAGTGAAAACGTAATCTGTTTTGTGATTGTTGGCATATGTTGTAACATCACGGAAAGTCTTGCGGTCCTGCATAATTTAAAAGACATAAACCTATGAATTCACCATCTTTTTGTTGACGTTTAAGTATGTTTTCAGGAGGTCTATTGCACGAGGTGCCAAGGATGCATTGGATTATGTTTGGGATTAAACTGTTAAAGATTTTTGTGCATATGTTTGGGAAAATCTATGTTATTTTGTAATAGTAACAAAGAACAAGTTAAAGCTATAAGCTTTGTATTAGGTCTTTTATTGTATATCCAATGTATTATGTAACGACTTTTGTGGTCGTTTTCTTATATATATCTTGTGTTGTTGATCCTTGATGTAATGCCCGGATCCTTATTCCGCTGCGACCCATTTTTGGGGGTGTTACAGTTAAGTTCACCATCATGCTCTCTCGAACTTGTCATGCTATGATTTGGCAAAGTCTCACACCATGTCTTGATCAAGTCGAACCGATATAATGTCAATCGACATATATATTGAACTTTGATGAGATTAGAACCCTTTTCTTCTTAGTAAAAAGAGTGTTATCTACCATTCCCATTTTATATTCATGTTTAATAAGAAAGCTTTTAACTCATATCATACTCATGATTTGGGTGCTTGTTTAAGACCATATAAAGCTTTCTTTAATTTATAAACATGATCCGGTTTTTCAAAATCAATGAATCCTGGAGGTTGTGCCACGTATACCTCCTCATTGATAAAACCGTTTAGGAATGCACTTTTTACATCCATTTGGAATAATTTAAAATCTAAGGCGCAAGCATAAGCTAATAATATCCTAATATGAATCAAGTCTAGCAACCTAGCCTAAGTTTCCTCATACTCGATGCCGTCTTTATGGTTGTATACTTGAGCCCCTATCCTAGCCTTATTTTGAGAAACAACACCGTTCTCGTCTAACTTATTTCTAAACACCCACTTAGTTCCTATAATTGTCATATTCTTAGGTTGTGGAACTAACTCCCAAATGTCGTTAGCAATGAATTGATTTAATTCTTCTTGCATGGCGACTATCCAACTTTTATCTCCTAAGGCTTCATTCACATTCTTAGGTTCTATGGTAGAGATAAAAACAATAAAGTTACTTTTGGTTTTGGCTTGTGGATCTAAGGTTCTTTGATTGAGGTTTCACGATGAAATTTTTCTAGGGGATGGGTTCCTAGATCCTTAATATTGACTAATTTGTCAATCTTTAAGTTTCATCCTCAAACATCATTTTCTAGGTTTTTCTTTCGATTTCCTTTAATAGCTTCTGTTCAATCTAAGTCATTGTCCACCAAGGGTGATGTCTTAGAGGGTAGAGGAGTTTCATCGATGCACGTTGAGTGATTCTTTTTTTTTTTTTGATTTTCCTAGTGGTGTTTTTTAAGAATGATATAAGCTTTACTATTTTGGGAGTAACCCAGAAAGACACCTTCGTAAGACTTTGGGTCAAACTTGGTAAGGTTTTTATTTAGGTCTTTTGTGTTTAGAATGAATCCAATTGCTTCCATAAACTCTAAAATAGTCAGAAGTAGTTTTACTACCTCTCAGATTATCATAAAGGTGTTTTTCCTAGGATAGTTATAAATCAGGATTAGGATGAGAACTATATGTTAAGTATCTCGGCGTTTCACCAAACTTTTGTGGTAACGATTGCTCGTTTCAACATTGTTCTACTAATTTCTTTGATGTTTCTACTTTTCCTTTCGACCATGACCATTTGATTGAGGAGTACGTAGAGCCAAGAAGTTGTGAGTAATACCATTGGCATTACAAAACTCTCCAAATTGCACTTCATTATCAAATATTTACGTGGTCGGTTCTTATTGACACTATTGTACATCCTAATGATTTTGGATTTTCTTACTAAATATTTCAAATTGATCGAAAACTTCGGTTTTATTCTAGAAATCTAGTCCAAGTATACTTGAGTAGTCATCTACTATGACTAGGGTGCTGTAACGATTCCTCAGTAGCTTCGTACGGCGGTTGGACAAAAAAGAATCCATATGGAGAAGTTCTAAGCATTTAGTCGTTGAGACTACATTCTTAGCTTTGTGACTAGCGTGAGCTTGTTTTCCAATTTTGCAAGCATCACAAAAATGTTGATCAAACTTAAGCTTAGGTAGGTTCCTAACTAATTCCTTAGAAGCTAACGATTGAATGAGACGCATATTTGCGTGACCTAATCTCCTATGCCACAAAGTGGAATTATCATCAATCGTTGCTAGACAAATTTGATCCTTAGGCTTATTTCTATTTCTCACAATATAAGCCTTTCTTCTAATACATCTACCTATCACTTTTCCGTCCTTTGTGATTTCACTATCATGTTCAGGAAAAGTTACTCTCACTTATTATTACATATTGTCATTATAAAAAAAATTTAGAAAGTTGAATCCTAGATTATCAACATGTTCTACATTATCTATTTTGAGAGAGTCATTAGAAATCGTACCTTTGCCAATGATGTTACCGCGAAGATTACTACCAAAAATAATGTTACCTTCCAATTGTATGCCTTGTAAGTGGAGAAGAGCTTTCGGTTGCCCGTCATATGTTTGGAACATCCGCTATCCTTGATCCATTCGTCGGGCTCCAAATCGACTCCAAGGCATATCTATTTATATAAGACAATAACTCAAACATTTGGTCCCCAATATTCTTCTTGGGTCTAAAGTTGTTAGTGCCAAACATCCCTTAATTTGCTGCAATGTTGGATGTTGAGAATGGAAGACACATTTTCCATGGCATGTAACTTTGATGTGGAAAAGTTGGTTCCTAAGTTATGGGAAAATCCATTGGGAGTGGTTTGTCGACCTACCATGTCTTTTAGGTTGTGGCGTTTTAGGATGAGAATAATTATTTGACTCTTTTAGGTGGTGAAGTATTAGATCTAAAATTAGGTTTCGAAAATCTAACTTCGGGTTTTGACATGGCTTATAGAATTGTTTAACTTCATTGTCACTAGCAACGGGAACTTTGACTTTCTTTACAATTATGTGTTTTGATATAGGACCCAAAATGGATTTTTGAAAAGTCATGGTTTTTCCAGATCCAGGTGTAATTGGGGTGGTCCCATATTTTTTTTGGGGCCGCCGGATCAATAAGGGGGGCGTATATAATTAATGGGACCTCCATCAGATCACGTCTTTTTCTAAAGCTTTCAAAATTTTATTTCTTTAGTTCAACTAGGGGGGGGGATGATGCTCAAATAAATTAAACCTTAAACCTAATTTATCTCCGGAGGGTTTTTGATTGCTTAACATTTCATATCAAGAAGTGTACTCTTTTCAAATTTGTTTAATATAGTAGATTATTCTTTGAGCTTTCATTTTCAATTAAGTGTATGACGCTTTGCACAATCAGATCAACTCCCTTGTTTTTTCAGAGTGGTGGATAATCTATCTTTTAATTCTTAAGCTCATTTTCTAGACTATTTATAGCTTTTATCCTTTTTATTCTTAGTGACTTACATTAAACTCATTTTGCACAATTTATCATATTCAATTGTCTAAAGCTGAATCATCAATTGATGAGTTTTCATCACTAAAAGTAAAGAAGATTCGAACATACCCTCATTTGGTGCTTGGAGCTACAAGACTAGTATCAATCTTGGATCTTTTCATCATTCCTCTCATCGCTTCGCTCCAAGAAACCTCCAATAATGCTCTTTGGTTCTTGTCTCTTGGTGGCTTTGGACATTTTCCAATATGAGATTTGGATTTCTGAGTCTAAATGCTACATCCTTTAACTTTTTGCCGTTTTTGTCATCTCGGATTCTTTGAAAGGTCTTTTTGTCGTTATGATGTTTTATCATAATTCTACCTATTCACACTTAAGAAACTTCTGAAGTTCTTACCGCCATGGCGTACTCTTCATCTTCACTACCGGGAAGTTTGAGCACTCTTCATCACTAGATTCTTTTATTAGCCTTGTAAAGAAATTGATTTCTTTCAACTTTTGCTTTGACTATTTCTGAATCTTTCTTGATGATCATCTCATAGACTTTGAGGTTTCTAATGAGCTCATCAAGAGATAGTGATGTTAAGTCTTTTGTTTCTTCAATCGCCGTGACCTTTGCTCTCCATTTAGGATGTAGAGCCCCTAAGAAAACTTCCATACGTAGTTAGTACTTGAGTAACCTTCTCAAGAACTTAAGACAAGTAATTAATAGTATTAAATCTAGCAAAAGATCTAATCTATAGATTCATCTGCGGGAAATGGACGAATTGTTATATGTTGAACCAAAGGTCGATCTTATTATCTTTGACTTGGATATTACATTGATGGGTGATTTAACAAACTTTTCCAAATTATTTTGCCGGATTACACATGAAAATTCGTTCATATTCTTTTCTAGGCAAAGCATTGTAAATAACCATTTTGGCTTCATTATTTTTCGCAAGCCTTCTTTTAAGATCATCAGTTTGTTTTTCAAAAGGGACAACCTCATCAAGTTTGGTTTCCGGATTTTGAATAATGGTGAAAATCACCATTTGTAATATCATGACAAAAGATCTAGTTCTTTGGATTTGACATATGTCATCGAATCTATTTTTTCCATTAGATAAAACTATCGCTTTCAAAAATTGATCGGTATGATGCATAGATTGCCCTTCTTATATTTTTCGGGAATCCATAGATCGATCCAAGCTTTAAAATACAATATATTTTAAAAATCTTGAGTGACCTTGCTCCTGATACCAATTGTGGAAACTAGAAGGGGGGTTGAATAGTTTACAGGTTAATTGACCGGTTTAAAATTCTTTGCTTATAAAATGGTTTGATTCGAGTTATATGTACATTCATCTATCATTATGAATCGACACATAAATATCTAATGTAATGAAACTAAATGAACAATAATAATTATAAAGGGATAACGAAGTACGATCAATACCAAGACACACAAGATTTATTAGTGGTTCGGCAACGAAGCACCTCTTTCATTCTAATCACTCCCGGTACTCCACTCGAGATTTCAATATGTCAACAAGCTCTTTTTAGGGCGGGAGAAACCGTTTACGCGTCGCTTACTTTCTTATTGACACTAAGTAGATGTCGGAGTACTTAATCTTAGATAGAACCAATCTAAGACTTCACTTAGTCTTTACATACCTCACAAGATATATATACCTTGATGTCACACAATCCAATTCACACCAATACACAATTTACACACTTGGATCTAACACAATTCATTTTACACAAAACAATAAATCATTTGTGAATGAAGATTTGTGATCTTGAGGAGGAAGAGAGAGAGATCACTTGATAACAATTCGTATATAAAAGAATACGATTGTTATTCTCTGCAATTGGATTAGAAGATGAAGAAAAAAAGAGAGAAAGAAAGAAATTAATCACTTGAAACAAGATCAAGGTATGTTGTGATCTTAGTTATGTGTGTTTTAGAAAGAAATGAAGAGAGAGAAAAATGGATCTGAGAAAATTCGTGCAAGAAGGTTCGTTTTTCAAATTGGGGGGCCAGTATTTATAGAGGGACAACAAAATAAAGCTGTTGCTGGTGGGGTCCCGACAGGTACCTTATTATATTAAGGGGGCCCGCTAGGCCTAAAAGGGGGCCGCCACCAGCAACAGTTATTTTGTGTCCCCTATAAGATACTGGCCACCCTATTTGAAAATACAGAACCTCTTGGCCACGAATTTTCTCTGATCATTTTTTTCTCTTCTTACCTTTCTTTTTAAAAACACATAACTTGATCACAAACATACTTGACTCTTGTTTCAAGTGATTAATTCTTTCTTTCTCTCTTTTTTTTCTTCTTCTTCTAATCAAGTGTCAGAAGAAGAACAATCGTATTCTTCTATATACGAATTGTTATCAAGTGATCTCTCTATCTTCCTCCTCAAGATCACAAATCTTCCATTCATATTTAGTGTTGTTGTGTAAATTGAATTGTGTGTAGATCCAAGTGTTAAATTGTGTATTGGTTGTATTTGGATTGTGGTGTCATTCCAAGGGTATATGATTTTGTGAGTAGGATAGGACTTAGTGAAGTCTTAGAGTGGTTCTAGCTAAGATAGGAAATGAAATCTAGCTTAAGTGTTCAAAAAAGAAAGTAAAGCGAGTAGTAAACGGTTTTCTCCGAATAAAGAGCTTGTTTGGCATAGTGAAATCTCGGGTGGAGTACTAGGGGAGGTGTTAGGAACGAAGAGGTGCTTCGTTGCGAAACCACTATAAATCTTGGTGTCTTGGTTTGATCGTTTCTTTCCTTATCCCTTTATATTATTATTGTTCATTTAGTTCATTACATTAGATAGTTTTTGTTGTGATTCATATTGTTGATTGATTGACATATAACTCGAATCAAACCATTTTATAAGCAAAGAATTTTAAACCGGTCAATTAACCTGTAAACTATTCAACCCCATTTAGTTTCCACAATTGGTATCAGGAGCAAGGTCACTCAAGATTTTTAAAATATATTGTATTTTAAAGCTTGGATCGATCTATGGATTCCGACAAATATCTAGAAGGGCAATCTATGCAAAGACCACCACTTTTTGAAAGCGATAGTTTTATCTATTGGAAAAATAGATTCGAGACATATGTTAAATCAAAAGATCTAGATCTTTGGCATGTTATTACCAATGGTGATTTTCAACCCATTATTCAAAATCTGGAAACCAAACTTGATGAGGTTGTCCCTTTTGAAAAACAAATGATTTTTCTTAAAAGAGGCTCAATTGCGAGAATTTGATTGTTTGCCATTGGGTTATTTTCTATGCTTTGCATAGAATAAGGGAATCTGATACGAATTTATGGTGTAATCGGCAAAAGAAATTTTTAAAAAATTATTTAATCACCCCCCCAACCCATACCACTCCCATACCCAATCACAAACTCCACACTACCTAAATTATCCACCCACAACCCCCCCATGAACCATTCGTCCCCCATTTCCGACCGCAGCCATACTCTATAGATAGTCTTTTGCTAGAATTAATACTATTATTTAATTGTATTAAAGTTCTCTTGATGAAGGTTACTCTAGTAAGAACTACGTAAGGAAGTTTTTAGGGCATACATCCTAATGGAGTTTTAGAGCTAAGGTCACGGCGTTTGAAGAAGTCAACAAAGACTTAACATCACTATCTCTTGTTGAGATCATAGGAAACCTTCAAAGTCTATGAGATGATCATCAAGGAAAGATTCTGAATAGTCAAGCAAAAAGTTGAAGGAAATCTCTTTTCTTTAAAGGCTAAGAAAGAATATAGTGATTGAAGAGTGTTCAACTTCGGTTAGTGAAGAGAAGAGTAACGCCATGGCGGGTAAGAGACTTCTAGGAAGTTCTTTAAGAGAATAGTAGATTTATGAGACAACATCAGAACGACAAAAACGACCTTTCAAAGAATCCGAGTGTGACAAAAACGCGCAAAGTGAAAGGAAAAAAAGTTTGATTTTTTAGACGATGGAAATCCAAAAATCCATCATTGGAAAATGTCCAAAAGCACACAAGAGACAAAGAACTAAAAGAGCTTTTATTGGATGTTCTTGGAGCCGTTAGCGATGAAGGGGATGATGAAAAGATCACAAGATGGAGACATGTCTTGTAGCTCAAGCACCAAATGAGGTATGTTTCGAATCTTCTTACTTTAGTGATGAAAACTCATCAATTGATGATTTAGCTTTAGACAATGAATATGATAAATTGTGCAAAATGAGTTTAAAGATAATCACTAAGAACAAAATGTTAAAAGCTATTAGAAATAGTCTAGAAAATGAGCTTAGAGAATTAAAGATAAATTGTCACACTCGAGAAAAACAAGGGACGTTGATCTCGTTTGTGCAAAGGTCATAAACTTAAAATTGAAAAATGAAAAGCTCAAAGAAGAATCTACTAGATTAAACAAATTTAAAGGAGTACACATTGCTTGAATGAAATGTTAAGTAATCAAAAACCCTCGGTGGATATAAATATAGTTCAGAGTTTAATTTATTTGAAGATCATCTAGTGGATAACTAAGAAAATAAATTGTGAAAGCTTAGAAAAAGAACGTGTTATGATGAAGGTCCCATAATTTTAGACGCCCCCCCTTAATGATCCGGCGGCCTCCAAATAAAATATGGACCACACCCAGTTACACATGGATCTTTGAGAATAACTCATGACTTTTCAAAAATCCATTTTGGGTCCTAGACAAAAAAACCATATTGTAGAAAGTCAAAGTTCCCGTTGCTAGTGACAATGAAGTTAAACAATTCTATAAGCCATTGTCAAAACCCGGAGTTAGATTTTCGAAACCTATTGTATATCTAAGACTTCATCCTCCTAAAAGACACAATTATAATTTTTCTCATCCTAAAACCACCACAACTAAAGACATGTTGTTGGTCGACCAAAACCAACCCCATGGATTTCCCATAACTTGGAACAACTTTCCACATCAAAGTTACATGCCATGGAAAATGTGTTTTCCATTCTCACATCCCAAACAATTGCATCAAATGCAAGGAGGTTGTTTGGAACTAACACTTTAGAACCATGAGACTATGGGGACAAATGTTTGAGTTATTGGTTTCTTATATAAATAGATAGTACTTGGTGTCGATTTTGGAGCTCGACGAATGATCAAAGGATAGCGGATGTTCCAAACATATGACGGGCAACCGAAAGCTCTTCTCCACTTACAAGGCATACAATGGAGGTAACATTATTTTTGGTAGTAATCTTCGTGGTAACATCATTGGCAAAGGTACAATTTTTGATGACTCTCTTAAAATAGATAATGTGAACATTTGATTATTCTCAGGATTCAAATTTGGACTAAGTATATGACAAATATGGTATTAATAAGTGCAGAGTAACTTTTTTCTGAACATGTTAGTGAATTCACTAGGACGGTTATGAGTGATAGGTTGAGGTATAGGAAGAAAGGCTTTATGTGATGAAATTAGGAAATAATCCTAAGGATCAAATTTGTCTAGCAACGAATTGATGATAATTCCACTTTGTGGCATAGGAGATTAGGTCACGCAAATATGCGTCTCATTCAATCGTTAGCTTCTAAGGAATTAGTTAGGAACCTACCTAAGCTTAAGTTTGATCAACATTTTTGTGATGCTTGCAAAATTGGAAAACAAGCTCACGCTATCCAAAGCTATGAATGTAGTCTCAAACTTAAATGCTTAGAACTTCTCCATATGGATCTTTTTTGTCCATCCGCCGTACGAAGATACCAAGGAAATCGTTACACCCTAGTCATAGTAGATGACTACTCTAGGTATACTTTGACTTAAGTTTTCTTAAGAATAAACCGACAGCTTCTCGATCAATTCGAAAATTTAGTAAGAAAATCCAAAATCAATTAGGAATGTACAATTGTGTCAATAAGAACCGAACCACGGTAAAGAAAGATTTGATAATGAAGCGCGAATTTGGGAGAGTTGTGTAATGCCATTGGTATTACTCGACAACATTCTCGGCTCTACTCACTCCTCAATCTAATGGCATGGTGAAAGGAAAAGTTGGAAACTCTCAAGATAATGTGTAGGAACAAAGGTTTGAACGAGCAATAGTTACCATCAAAAGTTTTTGGATGTAACGACGTAGATACTTTAACATATTTCTCAATCCGGATTCCTGATTAGAACCTTCCTAGGGACAAAACTCCCTTATTGAAAATATTGAGAGTAGGAAACCTACTATTGCTATTTTAGAGTGTTTGGATGCAAAGGGATTCATTCTAAACACTTAAATACTACCTTACAAAGTTTGACAATAGTCTTTTACAAGGTGTCTTTCTAGGTTACTCCCAAAATAGTAAAGCCTATATCATTCTTAATAAACACACTAGGAAAATCGAAGAATCACTCAACGTGACATTCGATGAAACTCCTCCACCCTCTAAGACATCACCCTTGGTGGATGATGATCTAGATGAAAAAGAAGCTATTAGGGAAATCGAAAAGAAAAACCTAGAAAATGTTGTTGAGGATGAAAACTTTTTAAAGATTGTCAAAATTAGTCAATATTATGGAATCATTAGGAAACCATCCCCTAGAAAATGTCATAGGAACACCTCAATCAAAGATAACCCTTAGATCAAAAGCTCAAAACAAAAGTAATTTTTTTGTTTTATCTCTACCATTGACCTAAGAATGTGAATGAAGCATTAGGAGATGAAAGTTGGATAGTCGCTAGCAGATGAATTATTCCAATTTCATTGCTAACGACCTTTGGGAGAGTTAGGTTCCACTACGAAGAATATGTGCTTAATTAAAGGAATAGTGGGTGTTTAGAATAAGTTAGACGTGAACGGTTTGTTGTTTCTCAAATAAGGCTAGATTAGTTGCTCAGGATACAACCAAAATGACAGGCTTCGATTATGATGAAACTTATGCTGGTTGTAGACTTGAGTCTATTAGGATATTATTAGGATTATGCTGCGCCTTAGATTTTAAATTGTTCCAAATTGATGTAAAAAGTGCATTTTGAACGGTTTTATATGAGGAGGTTACGTGGCACAACCTCGGGATCAGTGATTGCGAAAAACCAGATTACATGTTTATAAGATTAAAGAACGATTTATATGGTATTAACAAGCCACCCCTAAGCTTGGTATGATAGATTTAAATAGCTTTATTTTTAAACGATGAAATATATAATGGGAATGGTAGGATAACTCCTCTTTTTACTAAGAAAAAAAGGTTCAAATCTCATGATTGTTTCATAATATGTCGATGACAATTATATTCGGTTCGACTTGTCAGACCTGTAGTGGTGAATTTGCCAAAAATCAATTGCTATGACAAGTTCGAGATGCAGCTTGATGGGTGAACGTAACTTGAATCACCCCCAAAAATGGGGTCGCAGCGGAATAAGGTTCCGGGGGCATGTTATTCAAGATCTACAACCACAAGATATATATAGATGCACAAGTCGTTTAAATTAAATTATTGGATTTAATTAAAGACATATTACAAAAGCTTATAGCTTTACTTGTTCTTTGTTTAATATTACAAAAGATAACAGAGATTCCAAAACATGATGCACATACTTCTTTTACAGCTGTAATCCTATAACAAATACAATGCATCTAGGCACCCTCGTGTCTTTGACACCTCCTGAAACATTACTTAAAACATGTCAACAAAAATGTTGGTGAATTCATAGGTTTAGTATTTTATTTATGCAGGATCCGCAAGACTTTCCCTCGTGATGTTAAAAACTAATATGCCAACTCAATCACAAAAACTGATTAATGTTGCCCACTAAGCTCATGTCACTGAAGTCAACTATTATTTGCTATTTTAGCAGTTATTTTGGCCCTTACAGATGTTGTAACCCGCAACTCAAGTCCGACCATGGTCAACTTCGTTCCGGTGATAGTAATAATCCCAAACGGGGAGGTTAATCCCAATAGATTATTTATAATTTTCGCGCTCAACATAATCTCAATAACAAATACATCTTATGCCAATTGACAGTTCATATAATGGCTCAGGTGGTTATCGTAATTAGGCAAAACACATAATTATATATTTAAAAAAACACTTGCGTCCAATTTATAAAACAAACACATGTGTTCTCACATTCGATTAATAGTATATCAGTAAAACTGTAATAAATGGGGCTATGAAACTCACCTTGAGTATGATAGTCCAATCACAGATAAAACGTCACAAAAGAGTAGATGCAACTGATTTAAATTAGGTCGTTAATATAGTTCTGAGTACTTTAAGTAATAACCATTGAATTTCGTTCTTATTAGTTGTTACATCGTACTATTCGTTCGGCGATATCTTAATTTAAGAGGTCATGAATGACGTACAAGGAGTTAGGACAATTTAAATAGTAAATCAACAAACTCGTCGATACGCCCTTCCGAAGAGGCCTCATTATGAAACTCCCTAGTATTATATAGCACTTTGATAACCACTCAATATTCTATATAGCATAATCACCGACTAATCGTTTTAGTAAAATAATATTTATAAAGTGAAAACGTTTATAAATATACTTTTCGTAAAAATGACCTAATTTGGTCGTTTTAAGCCCGTTGCTCGCGTTTCTTACGTCCACGTCTTCGTAGTAAGACGAGTGATCAAAATATTACATTTTCAAGTTTTTGAATTTTTGCGATGAATAGTGTTTTTAGTTTTAATTAGCGTAAACTTGTAATCGTAATAACTTATTCGTTTTAATCCCGATTTTAGTGATTCCTTCGAGTACGCCTTTGTTATTAAAAGATGTATTATATTTTATAAAGTTAATCCCGCTGATGAATAGTACTTTTTACTGTTCATAGTTTATAAAATTACTTTTATAAACTTTAATTATCGAAAACGTCGTAGTTTATTCGTTATAGTTCCGTTTTTATCGATTCTTTCGAGTACGATCTCGTAATTAAAAGTTATATCATATTTTAGATGTTTTAAAAATATTAGTTGCTGTAATGAATAGTGCTTTTTTTATAAAAATAGTTTTATAAAAGTATTTATCGTCGTAAAATCGTAATTAACGTATCTTTTTCGTTATAAATCGGTTTTTCTAGTTTCTTATCATTTTGGAATCGTCATGACATGTAGTATTTTATAAAAAGATAAAATATATACTTTAAAATTCAACTTTAAACACCCCCTTTAGAATATTTGTGTAAAAATGTGTTTTAAACTTGTTTT
>BQNB010164604.1:0-14315 GCA_026074375.1 Tanacetum coccineum
TTATCGCTTTTCCTAATATATTAGGAAAAGCGATAATATAACGTATACTTTTGATTAGCGATAATATATTATGCTAATCTATAAAGTTACTAATCTATAATGTATTTTATGAATGCTAATCAAAAGACGTCATTAACGTATTTTAGGAAAAGCGATAAAGTTACTAAAAATAGTAAGTTTGGTAAAACATTAGCGGATCGGACTTGGAAGTTTAGCGATTATGGATAGTTAGCGCATTTTGAAAATATAGAAACTTAACAAATATAGGGGACGGTATTAACGTCTTGAAACTAAAAAACTTTCCTAAAATAGAAACTTTCTAAAAGTAGTAATTTTTGGATGAACGCCAAGACTTGACGAAAAACTCTATAATTTTATTTAGTCATACTTTATTAAACAAACTAAAGCACAAACACATATGGATGTCTTTCCTCTTGAAAGTGTATCGTACAAGTTTCGGTTATCTTTCGTTTTCCTAAGACGCGTCATTTATTTAGGTCGCGTGTAGGACCTCTCGGCTTTATTTCTTCCTCGTTGATTATCGATTCACCACTTGCTTAAGGTGAGTTCATAGCCCCACGTTTTACCTATTTTCAAATGCTTTATACTTTGGGGTGAGAAACATTGTTTGCTTTTAAAATTGGACACAAGTACTTAACGTGAGTTTTACATGTTTATGTGTTGCCTAAGTTTTGCTACAAACCACTATTGCCCGAACTATCATGAACCGTTAGTCACCTATGGCCAATTGGATTGGTTAAGTGAGCGCGAATGCGTAAATAGATCTATTAGGACTAATTATCCCTATCTGCTTTGGTTCCACTTAACGAAGAACAAACGGATATATGTCATGTCGATTGTGCGTTGTGGTGGTCTTTGGTTTGGGACACCAGTTAAGGGCAAGAATACTATGTGGCATGATATGATATGCCATGTTTTATTAGCATCGGTGTCATGAGCTTAGCGTAACAGTAAATACTTTTTATGTGATGTTGTATCTATTTTAGTAGTCGCATGTGTTTTGAAATCTTGTGGTCCACTCTTGTACTAACTTAAACCTATGAATTCACCAACATTATATTGACGTTTTAAACATGTTTTCTCAGGTTCTTAGCTTGGTTTGATTCTTGATGCTAAATGGAGTCTATGTGCTATGTGACTTCACCAATTTCAAGACTTATCTATTTATATACTCGTTGTCATTATCAAACTTTGTTATGCTTCCGCTACATTTAACTCTCTTATGACTGGTTGTTAAACTTAAATTTATTTTCTTTATGCAACGAGTACAACTATTTTTCAAACGTCCATGATTAGTGGTCGTTCTTTATTGCTTTGTGTTTGGATTGTTATGACGTCACGCCCTCGGACACGTATTTCATCCAGGCCCCTTCTGGGGTTGTGACATAATTCCACTCCTAACAACGTCAAGGATACCCTCAAAACCATTCAAAATTGAGCAATCCATGAAGGAAGACACATTGAGTCGTCCTTCACCTTTGGTAACGACATAGTCGAAAAGCTCAAAACCATCAACTTTGATTGCCTTTTAACTTTTAATGGACAAAATTTTCCACGTTTCATCATCGAGTTCTATCAAAAGTTCCAACTTATTTGAAATGTGAATGATTTGTCACTATCTATTGGTTTCACCATTAGAGATTGAAATTTCATAATGACACTTAAAAAGTTTGGAGAAGTCCTATAAATTCCTTGTGAAGGAACTTGTATCTACTCAAATGAAAACTCATTTGATCTCTTAAACTCACATCGAGAAAAACATATTTCTTACCTAAGCAACATTCCAAACATTCAAGATATCAAAAATAGCATCACCATGCCACAAAATAGTCAAAATCATTCAAATTCAAGTATCATTTATCATGATGATCTCCTTTTCAACATCAAAGATTGGGAGCTTATTCTTCGTGAGAATGTCATTTGTGTTAATACTCATAGAAACTCCATAGATGTATGCTCTACTATCGTGCTCTATAATCTAAAATCAAGTCAATAGTTCAATCTTGCCTATTACATAGCCCATAAGATCAAAAATGTCAAAAATCATGAAGATTGTCCATTGCCATATGGCTTGTTCCTTACCCGTCTCTATAGACACATTCTTGCTAAACATCCAAAGTTGTTTCATCCGCATTCCAAACTATATTTTGTCCTACATTTCTGTGTGATGAACTCTATCAATGCCAAAACAAAAAAAGAGAAAGCTAAGAATAAGGAGACAAAACCTCAACTACCCAATTCACATCATTGGTGGAAAACACAAATCAATCTGCACCTTTGATATGTTACCTTCAAAGAGAGTATAACAACCCATAATTTTCATCAAATGCAAAATCAACCTATGTTACTATGATTACAAATCTACGAGGAAATTTTTTGTTTTATTACATTACTTACATTGCTAATATCTCAATATGCAATATGACTTGCATAACTAAAGTAGACGAGCTCATGCAACCTACCTATGTCAATCATATTTTCATATATGTCAAGCAAACATCATAACATGACAATTCAATATCATAATATCATTTTTACAAAGTACATTACTCATATAATGTACCATTTGCAACATTATATCAAGACGGGCTTTAAACCGTTATCGTATACCTCTAAACCTTAATTCCATGAAGAGTTAACATCTAAAATGAATGTACAAGCTACTAAATCATATGTAAAAGTAACATAACATCTCATTTGAAATATAAACTTCCTCCAATTTAAAGTACAAGTCCTTAAAAGCTCAATGTACAAGTCATTAATAATGACATCCAAAATAGCCGTTTTATCTCCGTTTTCCTAAGGAATTCCGTACAATCTATTAAGTACAAGTTAAAAGCAAGTAATGAACTTCATTTACATTCCATATTCATTCTCATTTCATAAGATTCCATGAAATCAAAACAAGAAACCCTAAACCGAGCTAGTTTCTAAACCATAAACCGTTTCTTGGTTTTTATCCATTTTAAAACTAAACCATTAATCAAATAAGTTGTAAATACTTAATTTACAACATTACAAATCCTATTTCATCATTATAAAATCATTATACATGAATTAAATCCTAGAAACCCTAATCTAGTTCTAACCCTAAAACCTAAAACTAGGCCCTAGTTCAGAATCGGACCAGTCTATAAAACATAGGATCTGGGAAAATCAAAAGGTTTTGGGTTTTAAGTGAAAACACTAAGTTGTATCCCTATGTCTTGTGATCATTTTTCCGGTGGAATCAACCCGATTCGACGTCGGATGAATTAGTTATAGCCGAAATGGCAAAGGTGCGCAGATTCTGCACACCTGTAGTAAATGACTATTATCTCTAAATTTTTGTATAGTAACCCCCAAATATGTAAAGCTAAACGTTGTAGAGGACTAAAATATCTAACAATGCTCACTGGTTTGAGCTTCAACGGAGTTACGGTTTGCAAATGACAACCATTTTACCAAGGCTGATGTTGGCTGTCCAAAAACAGCAATGTATAAATCAAACCAAACACCCCTAAAACGTCTAGAACCACCTCCACCTTGACTAATCAGCTTATGCAGCTGCTATAACACTTCCTTGGTCCAAAACACGACCACATCACCCACTTTGGTGTTAAATCAGGCCGCGGCTTAGATCACACCCACATCACCTCTTTTAGAACTTTGCCAACACATCCATAGCCTCCATCTCAGTTCCTAGCGATTCCAATTCACCCCCCCCTAATCTAGACATAACTTCTAAGAAATCTTGTCCCTCCCCCCTAAGGTCCTTACCTATAAATAAGACCCTAACTCCTTCATTCATTCTCATCCCCCACTTCTTCTTTCTATAACCCAATTGAGCAAACATTCTCTGCTCCATATGATCCTAGGATCATCTAATAACATCATTCAAGCGAAGCTTTGAAGATTTGAAGCCCCAAGAACAAGAACAAAGGCGTACGAGTGGAAATTCTACCCGAATTGACCCATAACCTCCATTTTTGATCCTTGAAACTCAAACCCAGGTTCTAAAGGTTCTACTACTGCTCCTACACCCTTATAATTTTCATATGATCCTAAATAAACTCTTGTTAAAGTTTTATAACTCAATTCATGCTCATTTTCCATTTTGACCCAAAACCGTACACCCGAAACACTAATTTTGTGTTTTTCTTAAAAATAAATGTTATAATGATAAAATCTTGTTATAATCTATCCTAACATGTTTAACTAATGTTAATATAACAACTTTATTGGTTTTGAAAGAATTTGGATTAAAAACCTAAGCATTTTTGATTAAAAACCCTAATTCAGACCCCGTTTTCGATTTCTGCTAACGAAACGTAAAATTAAATTTCGATACGTTAAATACAACTTATTTTAGCTTATATTAACAAACTTAAAAACCTGCCTAATATCAATTAGAAACTTAAAAATAAGCTTGCATGGCAAATCGGACTTGATTTTGCAAAAGTTTCCATACAGGGGTTATAATATCGTAACTTTCGAAAATAATAACTAGAAGGTTCCTGAAAATATGCATTTTAATCAAAGTTATACTATATGGGTCCTATATGTCACTTACAAAGTCAGGGTTTACTTTGTATATCTTCTTTTTAACTAGAAAAGGACCAAACTTGTAAAAGTTGCAAACTCCCAAGGTAATATTTTGCCATTATTCATTCTTAAGGGACCCCCAAAAATGTAACATTTTGAAAAAGTATAAAAAGTATTCAAAACCTTACAAAACATAACTTTAATTAACACTTGACGTGCTTAACATTTCCAGTTATCAAGCAAAACGCTTAAAACCAATTATATCGTACCACAATACTAGGGAGCTTCATACTAAGGGGTTCATGCTGTTGGTAAATTAACGTTCTGACCTGAGTATTGTTGGGTTTTTTTATGATTTTAAAGTGCCATAGCTCCCAAACGTTTATCTTGAAATGACTTCTGGAATTATGATGGCCCGAAAACGGTGATAACAATAATTTCCAAACTCACCAAATCAAACTTTTATAACAATATTAGAATCAAAGTTCAATAGTACAATCTTCCTTAATGACCTTCGACATATTATCCCAGTTTACGGTGACAGAAGCTGATTTCTTTTCAAGTTGATATATTTTAATCCCGTTAATCAGATATCCCCCTGTTAAGGTGAGTTATCATAGACCTCGCTTTTTCAATCTCTTTAATGATTTCATAACTCCCGTGAGGGGGATAACATTGCATGCTACAAAACACTTTTACATACTCCGTTTTATCTTTATAACAATATGATTACTTTTCAAAGACTTAGTGAGATTCATAGCCTCGCTTTTACTTATTTACATGCTTTATAAACCCGCGAGGGGGATACATGCTCAATTGTTTTTAATATACACAAGTACTAAACCAGATATGGTGAAGATTCAATAGCCTCGCACCTTTTCAATATTTTGAATGATTAATAAACCCGCGAGGGGATACATTGCTTTGTTACAGACACCTTTTACATACACGATCATTCTATATAAACAATATGAATTACTTTTCAAAGACGATTAGTGAAGTTCATAAACCTTCGCCTTATACCTTATTTTACATGTTTTATAAACCGCGAAGGAGGATTACATGCTTGTTAGAACAAAACTCTCTTTTATATACTCATAACAATGTGATTACTTTTCAAAGACTTAATGAGTTCATAACCTCACATACTTTATAAACCCGTGATACCTGCTGTAAACCATGAATGCAAGTGTTTTCTAAACTGTATGCTATCCTGATATATTATTGCCTAAATACATGGAAGTATCTCTTTGGGTAGTATCTCCCAATATCCTCCTATTAATAACTATTGGGTAGTATCTCCCAATATCTCTTTAATATCTATTTGGGTAGTATCTCCCAATATTTCTTTAATATCTCTTTGGGGTAAAATCCCCAAGAATTTCCTTAATATCTCTTTTGTGGTAAGTATCTCCCAATATCTCTTTAATATCTCTTTGGGTAATATCTTCCTCAATATCTCTTTAATAACCTCCTGTAAGTATACCCCATATCTTCCTTAATATCTCTTTTTGGTTAGTATCTCCTAATATCTCTTTAATATCACCTTTGGTAAGATATCCTCCCGAATATCTCTTTAATTATCTCTTTTGTGGTAGTAATCTCCCCAATAATTCCTTCTTTTAATAATCTCCCCTTTGGTTATCTCCCAATATCTCTTTAATATCTCCCTTTGGGTAATTAACTCATAATATCTCATTAATATCTCCTTTTATTGAATTCATGAGTTTAGTGATAATACTGTTCTTCCATGATAATAACTGTTTCTCTATGATAATAATGTTCTTCATGATAATTATCCCTGCAATACCAATATTTCCATTATGATAACTTGGTAGTTCACTATTACAATTCAAACCTATGAATTTTCACTCAACCTTGTGTTGACTTTTTACATGTTTATTCTCAGGTAATTGAGCCAACTTATGGCACTGAGTGGCATGGACATGTAAGAATGGCTAAAACTTGTTTTAACATTCACATTGTAAATAACCTAGATTTTTGGGACTACTGCCTTTGTGAAACTCCAGATTTTAAAATGAAATGAATAACGTAATCTTATTTTATAAAAACGTCTCTTTGATGTCCATTTTTTTGATTGTGCTCCGTGATTCCCTGAAGTAATACCCCAGATTACTTTTTTTTTCCGTCCTGCTATATGTAAAAATGGGGGTGTATACAGAATAGGTATCATCACCATGGTATAGAGAATAAGGTCCCCAAAAACCCATAAAATAACCACCATTCTTTTTTCTAGCGCCATCAAGTCCCATGTGCACTACATTCCGTAAACAGTATGTAAAGAAAACATAATTAATTTATACTATATGTAATACATAATACTTTAATGTTATTTTACAACTGGTTTATTTTAACTAGACGATGTCTTCTCCCAACCACTCTACTTCCGATATTGAGGATGCTTTTTCCTCTATGAATATTCTTAACTATACTTCGGTCTCATCGGATTATTTCCCAACTTCATCAGAAAGCAGTTCTTTTAACTCTTCGGAAGATTCTAGGGATGGTATGATCCCACCAACATTCTCACTTTTCTATAATAATCCATATTTGAAGGACGTGCAAGCATTTTATGCTAAAGAATCACCTATTTCACCACAAGATTATATTACTCCACCAGCTATTTTTGAAACTCCCCATCACCCGTATTCCCACATCACTACTATTTTTATCTCCCCGATATTTCTTTGTTCCTGAAGAACTATTACCACCTAAGAAGCAAATCCATTCTTCCTCAACCCTACGTTATCTAATTCATCTCGGAATCAAACTTGTAATTTGGTATCAAACCATCTTTTCCTCAGATGTATACCTACCCCACCTCAAATATTTGAAATAGGAAAAAGTTCAATTAAGATTTCATTCTGAAACCTCATTGAGGAACAAATCAAGATATTTTTTGAATTTACTTATAAGAAGCTCTCTTTTTCAACCCGCCTAAAAGAAAATGGAAGAAGGACGTATTAATGATAGAATGATCATACGAAGAAATGGTAACGAACTAAAGACCGAACTTAAGAGAATCCGTACTCAGATTATCAAACTTCAAAAGAAGCAGTTAGGGCAAAAGGATAAGATTGCCTTTGCTCACTACAAATTACCGAACGTGAACAAATTTCATTGAGAAAAATCCAAGCTTCGTCCACCAAACGAATCAGGAAGATCTTTAGGATGTCATCTTACCAGCTCAAATCAAACAGAAACTCTTTAGACTATTTAATAGCTTTATCCTAGCCATGGGATGAGGTGATAAAAATAAAAACGCTTTGTCAAATCTGACTATGTAACAGTAAAAAGGCAAGTTGTTTATACAAAGGAATTCCCGTTTCTGTACCTTAATTTCAGTCTTATCCCTCTTTCATCATCATCTCAACATTTGCATCACTATCTCCGTTCTTCATGCCAATATGAACCATACCATAACCTTCTAAGTGCTTAAAATTTAAAAAATGAGCATTACTCTTTAAGCATTTTTTTATAACATCACATTTTCTTTTAAAAACTTTGTGATATCATTCCTTACTACGTTTTTGTCTTATTGTTTGATATAATTTGCCTCCCAAAGGACGTCAACAACTGAAACACCCAGCCATAACTTTAGCCTGCCATCCAGCAACTCCCCATTACGATGGTATTTATCGCCGCTTTTAGAAGCAACAAACCTGCCTACCAGGGCATATGCCACAAACCCCAATGAGAACACTGACCCATAAAAATTCCAGTAGAAAAAAGATGGAAAACTACAAAGAATTCAATAAACCTGTCAACCTCTCTACTTCAAAGGCAAGGGAAGGAACTGATGACCTCATCACCACGGTTTTGAACCGAACTGAAATAAAATTCGGTTGATTTTTTCTCGTAGCAAAGTGTCCGAGGAAGACAAGTGAACATATGCTTACTGGTACTCTAACTAATGCTGCCTTGTCCATGGTGGGAATGCAATACGCCCAAACGCTATCGGAATAGAACAAGCCAAATAGAGATCACCTGGAACAGAATTGAAAATACTCTAACCAATAAGTAATTGCCTCTCCGGAACTGAAGTCAAGAAAATGAAAGACCGAAATTTATACAACTTGGTTTTAAAGAGGAAATGAACTCAAGACTTCGTAAGAAGATTATCAGGAATTTAGCATGTCTTATGTCCAAACATGGTACCAAATTCTGATAAACTTATGGAAGCTTTCATCGGAGGATTGCCCCAAAGCATTGAAGGAAACGTTACTGCTTCAAAACCTCAGACTCTGGAGGAAGCCACCAACATAGCTCACAGACTAAGGATCTAACATAATAAAGCCAGATTCTGTAGCAAAGAAACCAATAATCGATAAATGAAAGTTTTAAGATAAAAAGAAACACCATCAAAAACAACATCTACCCCAAATATCGCAAACAACAATTAACCACTCCAACAATCGCAAACAACGACAACTAATTAAAAAAACCATAACGATACATCCGTTAACAAATGATTACCACCAACCAGCAGAATAGAAGACAAGAAACTGTTAATGACCTTTATTCCTGCAAAAGATACCATGGATACCTTCTTTGTGTACAAAGATGCACCCTGCATCAACAACATGAGTTGCACTGTCAAGTGTCATACTTTGCAATACCGAAGTAGGTCCACTAACCAAAAACTGCAGAAACAAAAGGCAACCGCAGAAGAACAACTCTTGAGGATACTCAGGTTTCGCCACCAGTTAACATTAAGAAGGATCTTCTGAAAACCCACATTCATTAAAACCACCAAAACAACAAGCAACAATCCTCGTCATTTGTTGCCATTTATCTATAATCCCTACCCCAAGACAAGCTGAGTAGCTCTCGAATTAAGTATCAACCACTCTAAGAGGTTTTTCGGTTTAAGTAAGATATGTAAAATTATCCATGAAAAATAAAAAGGGGATTATTTTCATTTTCATCTTGTTATCTGGTGAAATCAAAACTCGACGTCATTTGTCCAATTCCCATTATGTTACAACACTAAATACTCCCCCCTCATACCTTTAAACCACTTATCACCATTGAAATACGACGAAAATGGCATCAGTGCAACCTAATAACCTCGTTATTCTCATTATCTTTATGATTCTGAAAAATCATATCATCCTCCTACACATTACCATTTCATATCAAGTTATTTATAAGACTATTATGATCAACTTATTGAAATGAATTAGGACTCTTCTTCATTTGAATAGGACTTATAAATCTCATAACTATGAATTTTTATAATTACTCAGTTACAAGGAGTTGGACCGCTTCTTTTTTGTAAGTGATTAAATATAATAATTAGGCTTAAGTATAAAGCATAACGTTACAAACAAGTTTTTCTTACAATCCGTTTTTGTACAAATAAATTCCTTTTCTTTCACTTAAAATCAATTATCATTATTACCATTCATCATCTGTTCATTCCAAAATCTGTATCCCACAATGATAGCAACACTCCTTAACAAAATTCATAATCATTCCTTGACATCTCTCCTGCATTTCGACTAAATCTCGGGACAAGATTTCTGTAAGGGGTGGAGACTATAACAACCTAGAATTTTCATCAAATACAAAAATCAACCTATTTTACTATAATCACAATTATACGGGGAAATTTTCCGCTATTTATTACATTACTTGCATTGCAATATCCTCCAATATGCAAATGACTTGCATAACTAAAGTAGACGAGCTCACGCAACCTACCTATGGCAATCATATCTTCGTATATGTCAAGCAAACATCATAACATGTCAATTCAATATCATAAATATCATTTTTTTTACAAAGTACATTACTCATATAATGTACCATTTGCAACATTATATCAAGATATGCTTTAAACCGTTATCGTATACTCAAAACCTAATTCCATGAAAGATTAACATCTAAAGTGAATGTACAAGCTACTAAAGCATATGTACAAGTAACATACCCATTCTCATTTGAAATATAAACTTCCTCCAGTCAAAAGTACAAGTCCTTTAAAGCATAAAGGTACAAGTTCCATTTAAGCATGACATCCAAAAATAGCCCGTTTTTACCGACCGTTTTCCTAAGGAATTCCGTACAATATATTAAGCACACATAAGATTCCATGAAATCAAAACAAGAAACCCTAAACCGAGCTAGTTTCTAAACCATAACCCGTTTCTTGGTTTTTATCCGTTTTAAACCTAAACCATTAATCAAATAAGTTGTAATAACTTAATTTACAACATTCTCAATCATATTACATTATCATTTTATCAATTTACTTCAGCTATATGCAAATCAAATCCAAGAAACCCTAATCGTACCCTAATGTGAACTATTGACCCGTTTACTCATTTTCACTTATTTTAAATCCAAACCACCTATGAAATCTTGCTAATAACTCTTAGTAAGAGTCTTGTAAACATATATCTATCATTAAACTAGCATTGTACAAGAATTAGAAGCTTGAAAACCCTAATAACCCACTTCGTGCCCTAAAATGACCCGCGGCCTAGTTTATTCATTTTCGTTAATAATCCTTTATACAAACCTTGAGAGCATGTTTCTATCATTCCTTGGTCAATGTGCACGAAATTGAAGCCAAGAAAAGTAGTTCGAGCCCTAAATAGCTAAAACAGACCCGCGACTGATTTCTTTGCATTTCTACCCATTTTAAGACCTCCTTTGCAAGTAAGCACCTCAATGAATCACCCACATGCTCTCCTAATCAGCTTATGCAGCTGCTATAACACTTCCTTGGTCCAAAACATAACCACATCACCCTCTTTGGTGCTAAATCAGGCCGCGGCTGAGATCACACCCACATCACCTCTTTTAGAACTTTTCCACCACATCCATAGCCTCCAACTCATTTCCTAGCTTTTACTAATCATCCCCACCTGTCCTAAATCAGATTGCTAAGAAATCTTGGCCTCTAAGGGTCCTTTACTTATAAATAAGACCCTAACTCCTTCATTCATTCTCATCCCTCACTTCTTCTTTCTATAACCCAATTGAGCAAACATTCTCTGCTCCATATGATCCTAGGATCATCTAAGAACATCATTCAAGCGAAGCTTTGAATATTTGAAGCCCCAAGAACAAGAACAAAGGCGTACGAGTGGAAATTCTACCCGAATTGACCCATAACCTCCATTTTTGATCCTTGAAACTCAAATCCAGGTTCTAAAGGTTCTACTACTGATCCTACACCCTTATAATGCTCATATGATCCTAAATAAACTCTTGTTAAAGTTTTATAACTCAATTCATGCTCATTTTCCATTTTGATCCAAAACCGTACACCCGAAACACTAATTTTGTGTTTTTCTTAATAATAAATGTTATAATGATAAAATCTTGTTATAATCTATCCTAACATGTTTAACTAATTTTAATATAACAACTTTATTGGTTTTGAAAGAATTTGGATTAAAAACCTAAGCATTTTCGATTAAAAACCCTAATTCGACCCGTGTTGATTTCTGGCTTAACGAATCGTTATATTAAATTTTCGTTACGTTAAAACATCTTATTTTAGCTTATATTAACAAGCTATAACCTGCTAATATAAATTAGAAACTTAAAATAAGCTTGCATGGCAATTCATACTTGTTTTGCAAAAGTATTCCATGCAAGGGGTATATATCGTAACTTTCTGAAATTAATAACTAGAAGGGCTGAATATGTCATTTTATCAAAGTTATAACTATAGGGGTCTATTATGTCACTTTCCAAAGTGCAAGGTTTACTTTGTATATCTTTTAAACTAGAAGGACCAAACTTGTAAAAGTGCAAACTCCAAGGGTATATTTTGCCATTTTTCATTCTTAAGGGTCTAAAATGTAACATTTTGGAAAAGTATAAAAAGTATTCAAAACCTTACAAAACATAACTTTAATTAACGCTTGACGTGCTTAACGTTTCCAGTTATTGAGCAAAACACTTAAAACCAATTATATCATACCACAATACTAGGGAGCTTCATATTAAGGGGTTTCATCTTGGTATTACGTTCTGACTAAGTTGTTGGGTTTACGATTTAAAGTACCCTAGCTCCTCAAACGTTTACTGAATGACTTTTGAATTATGATGGCCCGAACGGTGATACAATAATTCCAAACTCTCCAATCAAACTTATAACAATATTTAGAATCAAAGTTCTAGAGTACAATCTTCCTAAGACTTGAACCCGCGAGGGGGATACATGCTTGCTACAAACTCTTTTACATACTTGTTTATCTTATAACAATGTGATTACTTTTCAAAGATTTAGTGAAGTTCATAGCCTCGCTTTTTCTTATTTACATGCTCTATAAACCCGCGAGGGGGATACATGGTCAATTATTTTTAATATACACAAGTACTTAAAACTGATATGGTGAGATTCATAGCCTCGCATTTTCAATCTTTTGAATGTTTTATAAACCCGCGAGGGGGATACATGCTTGTTACAAACTCTTTTATATACTCATAACAATGTGATTACTTTTCAAAGACTTAATGAGTTCATAACCTCACATACTTTATAAACCCGTGATACATGCTGTAAATCATGAATGCAAGTGTTTTCTAAACTGTATGCTATCCTGATATATTATTGCCTAAATACATGGAAGTATCTATTTGTGTAGTATCTCCCAATATCTCTTCAATATCTATTTGGGTAGTATCTCCCAATATCTCTTCAATATCTATTTGGGTAGTATCTCCTAATATCTCTTTAATATCTCTTTGGGTAATATCTCCCAATGTCTCTTTGGGTAGTATCTCCTAATATCTCTTTATCTCTTTATGTGATTCATGAGTTTAGGGTGATAATATTGTTCACTATGACAATAATGTTCTTCATAACAATTATTCCTGCAATACCAATATTTCCAATTATGATAACTTATATTTAACTATTACATTTCAAACCTATGAATTTCACTCAACCTTTGTGTTGACCCTTTTTAGCATGTTTATCTCAGGTAATTGAGCAAGTTATGGTACGGAGTGGCATTGAACTGTTATCTCATGAATCACATAAAGAGATAAAGATATATTAAAGAGATATTGGGAGATACTACCCAAAGAGATATTGGGAGATACTACCCAAAGAGATATTGGGAGATACTACTCAAAGAGATACTGGGAGATATTACCCAAAGAGATATTGGGAGATACTACCCAAATAGATATTTCCATGTACTTAAGTAGTAATATATTAGAATAGCATACAGTTTAATAAGCACTTGCATTCATAGTTTACAACAGGTATTACGGGTTTATAAAGTATGTGAGATTATGAACTCATTAAGTTTCTTTGAAAAGTAATCATATTGTTATGAGTATATAAAAGAGTTTGTAACAAGCATGTATCCCCCTCGCGAGTTTATAAAACATTCAAAGGATTGAAAGGCGAGGTTATGAATCTCACAATATCGGTTTTAAGTACTTGTATATATTAAAAACAATTGAGCATGTATCCCCCTCGCGGGTTTATAAAACATTCAAAAGATTGAAAGGCGAGGCTATGAACTCACCTGATAGGACACCTCAAAAGATCAAAAGATTGGAATTATTGTATCACTGTTCGGGCCATCATAATTCAGAAGTCATTCAGTAAACGTTTGAGGAGCTAGGGCACTTTAAATCGTAAACCCAACAACTCAGTCAGAACGTAATACCAAGATGAAACTCCTTAATATGAAGCTCTCTAGTATTGTGATATGATATAATCGGTTTTAAGCGTTTTAATCAATATATGGAAATGTTAAGCACGAGAAGCA
>BQNB010164605.1:0-14315 GCA_026074375.1 Tanacetum coccineum
ACATAATTATCTATATTTTAGTGTTTTTAGTCTTTTTATGGTGTTTTTCGGGGTACAAAATATGTATATTTTAGCCAGTATCACTATTCTTGTATATGATTCCATGCACGAGATCATAGATGATGGAGAACATTTTGTGCTTTTCAACTCATGGGAAATATATTGTTGGTGTAGTGAGATTGACTTTTTGTTGATAACTTTCAATTCCAAGTTGAAAATCATGCACCCTCTCCCATATCACTGAACTTCTGATAAATACTGATAAATACCATAGCAACCCTATTTCTGCATAGTCGGAAACCTTGCCATTCATAATAAGCAAATACATGTCCTCTATATCATTCTTATTGAGATTCTTGTAATCAGGCTCGGTAATCGACACAATGCACTCATTAGCTCTTCTTGCAACTATCTCTGTAACTTGATCTCGAACCTGCTCAGGAACTTGCTTTTTAACTTGCTCCTTAATATGCGTATCTACCATAGTGGGTAATGATTCAACCATTACTTCTTGGAGATGATCAACAAGCGTATCAAATGACTTCCTTGACAATAATCTCTCTTTGAGATGTCCAACCAAATATGTATAATGTCCCTATAACTCCTGAAAGAAATTCTTGTATCGTTTGAACCGAGAAGGTTTGGATTTGAATAATGATAGAAGTCGATTTATTTTAGACAGTTTGGTGTTGGGTGATCTTGATGATGATGTTGTTTGAGTATCAGTTACCGTTAATTCCTAGAGTTTCTCAGTATCTGAAGATACGAGATTAGTATGAGTCATAGAATATCTAATTGGTGTGAGGAATGGTGTACTCCTAGACTCCTCTATAATCTTCCCTTTCTCCCTTTGCTTTAATTCATACACTTCATCAGTTATTTCCTCCTCCTCTTCATTAACATTGACAAGTATGACAACATTAGTAATTTCCACCTCTTCATCATTAGTGATCTCCACCTTCGAACTTTCCTTATCACTCCTAGGCTCTAACCTAGTACCAGGAAACTTTGGTTCATCATTCCTAGGGTTTAAACTATCATCAATAACATTCTCTGATCCTTCCACCATCTTTTCAATCTCTTCAGACGCCAAGTGCTTGTTGACCAGTTCCACATTTTCTCTAGCTTCTTGCTCTTCTTGACTTTTGTGCTCAGCAAGACTTACTTGTAATGTATCTTGTAAAATCATTTTATCTGCTTTATCAACAGTTAGCACTGGAACTGGTGGAGTAAGACGTGTGGATCTCCTTTCAGAAAGACAAAAATGAATCACAGTTGATCATTTTGAAGCACTTGACTCTGTTGTATCCATTTTAGGGTTAGGTGACCGAGGGGCTCTAGGTGTCCTATGCGTTCCTTGGGTAGACTCAGTCAGTTGTAACTGAGTCAGAGGAAAATCGAACCCAAACACCTAAGCATACATCCTATAATGCTCTGTGTGCTTCATCTCTTTAGTGATCATCCAATCTGGAATTTGCATGCCAACTTTATCTTTGTGTCTCTCTAAATTAAAGATATTTTTCATTATGTCATCATCTTGCAGATTGTGATACATGACTCGAGCAAGTCTTGAAATGTCAGGAAAATAAGTCATGTAATGACTAATGATGATCTTTGTAAATATTGGATAAGGAATCGAAGATGTTAGATGATGAAGAGAATAGTAAAGTCCCTCCCATAGCAGCTCCGCATAATCCACATGAATGTTATTGACAAAGCAATACATCATTTGCATTATCTACCCCCCCCACAAACACCCCCGCAATGGGGCGGTTGAATCCAGTCCAGTGACACGTGTTGTCAAGCATTTAGAAAATATCTTGCATAACGTTTGCCATGGCTAGCAAAAAGTACCAGTTGTCTTAAAGCTTGATGATGTTCTTCTGCTCTATGGAAAAGCCCAATTGTTGTTTATAGAATGGAACCATGTCTAAAAATTGGTGGTGGCACAAATACTATCAATGATGTTGGCATTTGCTTGTGGTAAGTGAAAGATTGTCCTGAAGTCATCCAGTGTAAGAGAAAGCACTTTCTTGTCAAGCATAAATGTGAGCCTATACTTTGATCCGTCTTCCTTCAAGTAAATGCCATAACTGTAGCACATATAGATCCATGGAAAATAGAAGAAAGAAGCAGTAAAACTGAAATCGTAAAGGATGATTCTTGATGATATTCGTCAGTATTTTGCTTTCGGGTGGACATTGCACTTGTTCAAGATCAACCTTCTTGTTGGTATCCAATTAAGTATTATACCGTTTGTTTTTTGTAGGACACAGTTCGATCTGGATGAACATCAGCTGCAGTGTTGTAGATTGTGCATGAATGATTACTGGAATGAAATAAAATTGAAATGTTAGTTAACAAAAACAGTAGGTCTTGTTGACGTTTTATATTGCCTTTTTTTTTTATTTTTTTCCACTATGTCTGTTTTATATGTTCTGGCAATTCTTTTCGAACATATTTTTGATTAGTTTGTTTCTCATGTGCTCGTTCTTGCTTTTTCTAGCACATGCCATAATAAAAAAAAACGCCTTAAAATTCGAATTTTTCTTTTGATGATTTTTCTTTTGTGTTTTTCTGGCAATTCTTTTTTCGAACACTAACATTTGATTTTTGCTTTTTCCCTATGGATTTAGCTCTCTCTGTCTGTTTTTATAATATCCTCACCAAAAATTTTTTATGACATGATACTCTTTCAAGAATGATGAAGATTTCTCTTTCGATTTTGAATCGAGTCTTTCTTTTGTGAAATATAAAAGAGAAATCATACAACTTCTAAAAACCATTTTTGTGAAAGAGTATCATTTTGTCACAATTACAGATTTTGAGAACTTTTTCCATAAATCATTTGTCAGAAACTTTCATTATAATGATAACATTGAATTAGATAATCACAAATCCACACAACTGAATGGTCACTAAGGTCCACTCACTCCTCATTCTGTTCATTGCAGAAAATGGCCAAAACGAACATGACTTAGACCACTTAAACAATTGAGACTTGGATTTTTAGATTCAAGTTATAAAAAAACTTTGTCCCACTTTTATTTTGCAATGAATCCCTAAACAATTGAAGACAACACAGCTTGATCCAAATCAACTAACTGAATGGTCACTATAGTTCACTCACGTATCCTCATCTTTTCATTAATAAGAAAAAACAGGTCGAAAACCAAACCGGACATGACTTAGACCACTTAAACAATTATGAATAGACATATTTGACCCATAGCTTAGAATTCATTAAAACTTGTTTCCGTTATACACAATCATGAGAAACTGATCATTTTGTTCCACAGACATTCGAGCATTAAGCATCAAAAGCATTCATTTAACCACAAATCACATTTGTACTGATTTTTGACTTTTTGACATTACTGAATTTGATTTTTTTTATATTACCGAGTTTGACTTTTTGATGTTTACTGAGTTACACAATAGAGATCAAAGATGAATCCCTTTTAACTTATGAAAAACTAAACTCAATCCATTTATGTTTTATTATCATTATTCAGACTCCAAGAATTAAAAACCAAATCAAACTCGATAATTAACAAACTCGATAAACATCACACCCATCCGAGTTTCTTTATCAGCATCGAGTTTATGATCTTAGACCTTTTCTAAGTTATTTTTCATCTATTTCCACATAATCATTGATTATTATCGTCTTTGATCTAATCAATTATCAAAAGTTTGATAAATCCCAAATTCGGAATCCCTATCCGTACCGAGTTTAAACTCGATAATTCAAAACAGCTTAGAACTAAATCAAAACTCATATCAACTTACATTTAAGAAAGAAAAGTAGTCGGAATCACTGTAATAAGCTCGAAAATCTTTCTTTGATTTTCTTTTCAAACTCGATAATTTGACTCGGTGAACATAAAAAGTAAAAAGAAAATTTTTCCTTCCTTTTATAGTAACCGAATATCAATTTTTGAGAAATGACACTTTTATCCCCTGTAGTTTTCTTTTTCGATTTGACTCATTTATTTTCCGAATTTTGATTTTTAAAATTTTCAAAAACTCCCCCTCGAATAATGAATGAAATCATACTAAGCACGTAGTCCGAAAATGAAGATGTTTGAGTTTAAAATAAAAACCCCCCCTTGAAAATATAGCGTTTTTCAAATTCAGTTTATTTGAGAGATCATTGTTTTTATTTTATTTACGAAATGATGTATATGAATGAAATTTTTTTAATTACTCCTCCTCAGATTATGATTCCGTATTTTCAATTGAAAGCTTTTTATAAAAACTTGGAATCATGAATCTAATCATGTGATCTTTAAATTATATTTTTTTAATATGAAAAATCTTTTTGAATTTTTGTGTTTTTCAATTTTTTTTAATATGACAAATCATTTTGAATTTTTATGTTTTTTAATTTTTTCTTTTGTTTTTGAAAAATGTATTTACATGTTTTTGATGTATGATCTTTTCAAGAAGATGACTTTGTTAGGCTTTCCAACTGTGTTGGAGTCATACATCTCATACCAATGCGATGAACTAGATACTCAAAGCGTTCTTTTGGAAGAGCTTTAGTAAATAGATCCGCAAGTTGGTATTCTGTCCCGACAAAGTAAAGTTCCACAGTACCTTTCTCAACATGTTCCTTAATAAAATGATACCGGATGTCTATGTGTTTTGTCTTAGAATGCTGGACTGGGTTGCATGAGATAGCAATGCCACTCTTGGAATCACAATACATCGGAATCCGGTTGTACTTGTATCCATAGTCTAGTAGTTGTGTACGCATCCAAATGACTTGTGCACAACATGCAGACAAGGAAACATATTCAGCCACAGCAGTAGACATCACGATACAATCTTGTTTCTTTAAACTCCAACTCATAAGCTTTCCACCTAGAAATTGCAATCCTCCTGATGTGCTTTTACAATCATCTTTACATCCTGCCTGGTCCGCGTCTGAATAGGCAATTAGTTTAAATCCAGAATCCTTCTGATACCATAGTCCCATGTTATAAGACTGTCTTAGGTACCGAAAGATCCGTTTAACCTCTTTAAGGTGTTTGACCCGTAGGACATGCTTGATAACGAGCACATACAAAAGTAGCAAAAGTAATGTCTGGACGACTGGCTGTTAGATGCATAAGCCCTCCTATCATGCGACGATAAGTCATTTTATCAGTAGAGTTCTTGTAAATCACATCCAATCATCACAGGTTACCAATAGGGTGTGCTCATGAGACACCTTATTAGACCAATTTCTTTAACAATTCAATCGCTAATTGTGACTGACTTATGAATATGCCATGGGGAGATTGATGAACTTGAAGTCCAAGAAAGAACTTTAGTTCACCCATCATTGACATTTCAAAATTATTTTTCATTAGGTTTGCAAAACGTTTTGAAAAATATGGATTTGTTGATCCTAAAATAATGTCGTCAACATAAACTTGAACAAGTAATATGTCTCCCCTGTGACGTCGTGTGAATAAAGCCGGGTCAATAATACCTTTAGTGAAACCATGTTCAATTAGAAAAGAAGACAATTTGTCATACCATGCACGAGGTGCTTGCTTAAGACCGTATAGAGCTTTTTTCAACCTGTAGACATGATCTGGGAATTATGGATCAATAAACCCTTCAGGTTGGCTGACATAAACTTATTCTTTTAAAGGACCATTGAGAAAATCCGTTTTAACATCCATTTGAAAGATAGTGATATTCTTATAAGCAACATAAGCAATAAACATCCGAACGGCCTCAAGACGAGCAACAGAGCCAATACTCTTCAATCATGCCCTTCTTCCTGCCTGTATCCTTTTGCCACAAGACGAGTTTTGTTTCAAACCATAATATTTTCAGCATCACACTTATTCTTCTAGAGCCATTTAAGAGCAATAATATTCTTTCCTTCTGGTCGTGGAACAAGTTCCCAAACTTAAAGTCTCTCAAATTGATTCAACTCATCTTGCTTGGACTTAATCCAACTATGATCTACCATAGCTTCTTTGATATTCTTTGGTTCAATAGTGCTGACGGTTAATGCAACAAGCACCCTCAAATCTTGTGTAGCCCAATGGCGAGTCATGACAGTTTTGATGGTTCCACCAATAATTTGGTCTAGAGGATGATGTTTTGTCCAAATGTGAGTTAAGGGTTGTACTTGGTGGAAATTTTACACATTTGATGGTTCTAGAGCCGTTGTTTATGACTCAATTTTCTCATGACTTGGAGGATTATATGGAACAAACTGTGAATTGCCATTAAAATTAGTAGAATCTTCTTATTTGAATTCATCAGCCTCAGTTAAAGAGATTAGAGAAGTTTGTTCATCAGATGTAGTTACAATGGGAGGAGCCTCATGTTCGTCAACAGTAATTGAAGATGTAGAAGGTGAGTCTTCATGATTTTGAGTCGGTTGTGCATCGGAATTGATGGGTGTATCAGGAACTTCTTCTTAAAATAAATTCTTCATACATTGACCGAACAATTTACCAAATCTTCTATTAGATGGAAGTATTCATTGTTCTGTTTATGAATTTATGAATTTATTAATCGTTAAGCTCCGGGTTTTTTTTGTGTGTGTGCTAAACAATCGTGTTCAGAAGCCATAGCTGTGAGCTCGTCAAACTTGACATGTATGGTTTCCATAATATTTTTAGTGCGTCGGTTATAGATTTGAAACCCTCTTGATGTTTCCGAATAACCAATAAAGACCCCAATGTTTGCTTTTGGTTTCATTTTTCAAAGATCATCTCGGTCATTTGTTGGATAACACAATGAACCAAACAATGAAAATATTCAACATTCGGCTTCTGCACATAACTCAAAAGGAGTTTTGTTAGTGTCCGTGTATGAATGGTTGACCGATTTTGAGTAGAAAAAAAAAAACAAGCGGTAGCCACTGCTTCAGCCCAAAGAAATTTCAGTAATCGAGAAAAATAAAGCACCGTACGAGCAGCTTCCAACAAGAGATCGATTACTTCCATTCACTACTCCATTTTTGCAGAGCATTCAGGGAGTAAAAAATTTGTTGCATAATGCCTAACTTTTATTATATGAGCTTTAAGAGTTTGCATTTTTGAATTCAGTACCATTGTCTTAACAATCTTGCAAACTTTGGCTTATAATTTCAGTTGAGCTTGAGTAATGAATATCTTATAATCAACTTGAGTTTCATCTTTCGAATAAGAAAAGTAAACCCATTATAACGAGAATAATCATCCAGATCACAAGAATATACTTCTATCATTGATCGACGAGCTACCTGCATTGACCGCATAAATCCATATGAAGTAATTCCAATTTAGAGTGATCACTTGGAACTAATTTGAGTGGATGAGAAGCTTTCTTGCTTTTTCCTCTTTCACAAGCAGAACAAAGTGAATCTTTTCTCCATATTTTTTTAACTTTGGAAGAACACACCAAGTTAAGTCTGATAAGATCGTTTATGGTGCCAAAATTAAGACGTGAGAGTCTGCGGTGCCATAATGATGACTTTGTCGAAGTTGCCTTAGACATTAGACAAACTGGTGAAGAAGCAGCCATGCCAGAAATGGAGATAGTATATAAATTTGATTCGCGATCGCCTGTAAGCAAATCATCTCCTTCCAGATTACGCACATAACATGTCTTAGAACGAAAAGCCACTTCTAAATCGCCATCACAAAAATTGTCCACCGCTAAAAGATTATATGATCTTGTTTCTTGAACCATACATAATCGAAGCAAAACCGTGGAACATGTAGAGAATAGTAGAGGAGGGAAAGTATTCAAAATTCAAATGTTATAAATTAGTAGAGGAAAGGGAAAATGTTTATACCAAGGCATCAACCCCTCTAATGAGATTAGAGGGTATTTATAGGAGGAAGGAATGAGTCTTCCCTTCCTTTATTTTTCACTTCTAGTCCCTAATCTTTGGTAATTATGCTATTTCTTTCTTTTAGCATAATATACCTTATTACAAGCTACTTTATTTTAAACAAATTAAAGACTATTAACTAAATATAACTAAACCACATAATCGACACTTTTTATGAACCTAACAATATCCCCCTAAGGGTCGATTATTCTGGGCGTTCTCTTCGAGGTCCAAGTGGTCTTCCATTCACATACATCTCCCATATTCTCATTTGATTATGATACTTCAATCTTAATTCAATCTCTTCTTCAAACAATTTCATATACTCAACTTCATCATTGGTGAGTTCTCTTTGTTCATAGCCATACTTAACATTATTATTGTAACTCTTTAATCCTTCTAATACTCTGTTCAACGTTGCATCATAAAACTTATGAATCTCTGAATGTCTCATCACCCTTTTCTCTTTCTTGCTATTCTTGTATATGATTCCATGCACGAGCTCATAGATGATGGAGAACATTTTATGCTTTTCAACTCCTGGGAAAGATATTGTTTGTGCAGTGAGGTTAACTTTTTGTTGATAACTTTCAATTCCAAGTTGAAAATTATGCACTCTCTCTCATATCACTGAACTTCTGATGAATACTGATAAAGTCCATAGCAAACCTGTTTCTGCATATTCGGGAACCTTTCCATTCATAATCAGCAATTACATATCCTCAATATCATTCTTATTGAGATTCTTGTAATCAGGCTCGGTAATCGACACAATGCACTCATTAGCTCTTCTTGCAACTATCTCTGTGATAAACTTGTGTTCATGACCCGATTCTCAGTATGTCTTGATGACTTGAATGATCTTTGAATTTGAATAAACCTCTTCCTTTAGTTTTCCAGGCGCTTCTTATCTCCTATGTAGAAGATCTTCGCATGAGAATTGTTCCAATGTTTAACACCATATCGAGCATAAGGATTAAATTTCTTAACACACTTATTTACCCATCTGGAAGTTCGTTCTTCAATATCATCATCATTGAAAATAATTGTAGGAAACTTGTGAAGTGACAATACTATCTTCTCAGGCCTTGAACTTCCTTTCTTCAGATATAAAAGATCTTGATTTATCAGAGATAGTGTTGGAGCTTCAGGACTCCCCCACTTTGACAGCTTGAACTAGAGGTAGGGTCTTTCGCGTGATTTGGAGAGACAAGAATTTCCTTTCTACTTTCCCAAACAATGTCACTTTTCAAGAAATTCTTCATCTGATCAATATGATATTGATGCTCATCTCCTAAAGTACATCTTTGTCTCAACATCTCATCAGCCATTTTCTTTAACTTTGCTTCATCAATAGTCAGTGATACCTCTTCTATAATATCTTGTGGCACTTGCTTCATCAGTATTTCATCATCATCTGAAGCATAAGAATCAGTCCAAAAATCATAATCATCTACTTGCTCTTGATTACCTGAAGTTGATGACCTCGTTCCTCTTCATGTCCTACTTTCCAGACATGACTCTCAGACAGATACGCATTTGTAACTCAGATGACTTCTGCCACTTTGCCACATTCTCCCCTCAAGATTAGCATCATCAGAGGAACGCCTGATCCTCTGGCGAACGACAGAAGGTCTACATGTAGTTTGTGGTACCTGAAGATTCTCAAACTTCATCTGAAGTGCAAGCCATATTGCTATATCTTGTTGCTGCAACTAAGGATCGTTTTTCATGGAAAGATACAATTGATATTGTTGTCGGATCAGAGTAGTGTTTGTGATTTAGCTGGAAGCAACATGAAGGATGTAACAAGACAAAACTTCTTACTTACGCATCAACTTAAGAAGGAATGTATGGTCAATTGCTTTATTAATTTGTAGAGATTTTCAGCCTGCATATTCCCACGCTCTTGTAAAATAGCTTTAGCAATCATCCGTTCCATCTCTTCTTTAGTCTTTTTTCTTTCCATAATCAGCCCTTCCGCAACATACACTGGAACTTTATCTCTAACCTGCTCAGGAACTTGCTTTTTCACCTGCTCCTTAATATGCGTGTCTACCATAGTGGGTAATGATTCGACCATTACTTCTTGGAGATGATCAGCAAGCGTATCGAATGAATTCATTGACAAAAATCTCTCTTTGAGATGTCCAAACAAATATGTATAACATCCTTGTAACTCCTGAAAGAAATTCTTGTATCGTTTGAACCAAGCAGGTTTGGCTTTGAATAATGATAAAAGTCGATATGTTTTGGATAATTTGGTGTTGGGTGATCTTGATGATGTTGTTGTTTGAGTATCAGTCACCGTCAATTCCTGGAGTTTCTCAATATCCGAAGATACGAGATTAGTATGAGTCTTAGTTGATCTATTTGGTGTGGGGAATGGTGTACTCCTAGACTCCTCTATGATCCTCCCTTTCTCCCTTCGCTTTAATTCATACACTTCATTAGTTATTTCATCCTCCTCTTCATTAACATTGACAGGTATGACAACATTAGTAATTTCCATCTCTTCATCATTAGTGATCTCCACCTCTGGACTTTCCTTATCACTCTTGGGCTCTAACCTAGTACCGGGAATCTGTGGTTCATCATTCCTAAGAGGTAAACTATCATCAATAACATTCTCAGATCCTTCCATCATCTTTTCAATCTCTTCAGACGCCATGTGCTTGTTGACCAGTTCCACATTTTCTCTAGCTTCTTGCTCTTCTTGACTTTTATGCTTCGCAAGACTGACTTGTAATGTATCTTGTAAGATCATCTCATCTGCTTTATCAACATTTGGCACTGGAGCTGGTGGAGTTAGACGTGTAGATCTCCTTTCAGGAAGACGAAAACGAATCACAGTAGATTGTTTTGGAGCACTTGACTCTGCTGTATCCTTTTTAGGGGTAGGTGACCTAGGGGCGCTAAGTGTCCTATGTGTTCCTTGGGTAGACTCAGTCGGTTATGACTGAGTCAGAGGAGCATCTAACCCAAACACCTTCGCATACATCCTGTAATGCTCTGTGTGCTTCATCTCTTTAGTGATCATCCAATCTGGAATTTGCATGCCAACTTTATCTTTATGTCTCCCTGAATTAAAGATATTTTTCATTATATCATCATCTTGCAGGTTGTGATACATGTCACGAGCACGTCTTGAAATTTCAGGGAAACTGGTCATGTAATGACTAATGATGATCTTTGTAAATCTTGGATAAGGAATCAAAGATGTTGGATGATGAAGAGAATAGTAAATTCCTTCCCACAATAACTCTGCATAATCCACGTGAACGTTATTGACAAAGCAATACATCATTTGCATTATCTGCAACGGCGGTTGATCCCATCTGGTGACACGTGTTGTCAAGCACTTGGAAAATATCTTGCATAATGTTTGCCATGGTTGCAAAAGACCAGTTGTCTTAAAGCTTGATGATGTCTTCAGCTCCATTGTAAAGCCCAATTGTTGTTTATAGAATGGAACCATGTTAGAAAATGTGTGGAGGCACGAAGAGAATTTATGATTATTGTCATTGCGTGTGGTTTTATGAAAATTGTACTGAAGTCAGTCCCAGTTGTAAGAGAAAGTTCTTTCTTGTCCAGCATAAACTTGATCCTATACTTTGAACCGCCTTCCTTCAAAGTATGCCAGAACTGTGCCATATAAATCCATGGTATGGAGGAAGAAGCTGCAATGTTGAATCGTAATGGATGATTCTTGATGATGTTCGTTAGAATTTTGCTTTCTGGTGGGCTTTGCACATGTTCAAGATCAACTTTCTTGTTAGCATCCATAAGATCATATCGTTTGTTCAGATGACACAGTTCGTATGGATGAACATCGGCTGCATGTTGTTGTTGTGACATGATGATTACTGAATGAATAAAATTAAGATAATAGGTAATAAATAATTCTTTTGACATTTTTGTCTTTTTCCACTCTGTCTGTTTTATATGTTCTGGCAATTCTTTTTGAACATATTTTTGATCAGTTTCTTTCTCATGTGCTCGTTCTTGCTTTTTCTAGCACATGCCATACGCTTTATTCGAATTATTCTTTTGATTTATCATTTTTATGTGTTCTGGCAATTCTTTTTCGAACACACTTTTGATTTGCTTTTTCGCGTATGGATTTAGCTCTCTCTTTCTGTTTTTAGAATATCTTCACCAGAAATTCTTTGTGACATGATACTCTTTCACGAATTATAAAGATTTCTCTTTTGATTTTAATCAAGACTCTTTTACTAAAAATTAAAGAGAAATCATTCAACTTTTTAAAATTGTTTTGTGAAAGAGTATCATTTTAACACAATAATAGATTTTGAGAACTTTTTCCAGAAATCTTTTGACAAAAACTTTCTTTATAATGATAACATAGAATCATATAATCACAAACCCACAATTGAATGGACACTAAGTCACTCACTCCTCATTCTGTTCATTGCAGAAAACGGCCGAAACCGGACATGACTTAGTCCACTTAAACAATTGAGATTTGGATTTTAGATTCAATTTTATAAAAAACTTTTCACTTTCACTTTTTGTCATGATTCCTAAACAATGAAGACAAACATATCTAATTCAATAATTGAATGGACACTAAGTCACTCACTCCTCATTCTGTTCATTGCAAAAAACGGCCGAAACTGGACATGACTTAGTCCACTTAAACAATTACGAATAGATATATATGAAAAAAACTTGTTTCCTGATGCACAATTATCGGTTGTTTCAAAAAACACATGAGAAACTGATTGTTTTGTTCCACAGACAGTCGAGCATGAATCATCAAAAGCAATTACTTATCCACAAAACTCATTGTTCCTGATTTGTACTTTTTGACTTTACTGAATTTGACATTTTGATTTTTACTGAGTTTGACATTTTGACGTTTACTAAGTTTAGACGTTTGACTTTTACTGAATTTGGACAAAAGAGATAAAAATGAAAACCCTTTGTCTGTTTGAAACACCAAAACTCAAATCTTTAAATACCAAAAATAATACCATCAAATCAAACTCGATAATCATCAAACTTGATAAACCTCAATCTTTTCCGAGTTTCAACTTTTACATCAAATTAATATGTCTGAACGTTTTCTCAGTTATGGTTTAGTTAACTTCACATAATCATCCATTGTTGTCGTCTTTGATCATAACTTTTAACACAATTTCAGTAAATTTACAAACTTGGTAATATATGAATGTTATCGAGTTTAAACTCGATAAGTCAAAACATGTTAGATCTGATTCAAACGCTTAACAACTTACGTTTGAGATTAAAAAAAAGAAGTAATGATCGCTGTAATGAGCTTTGAAACCCGTTCTTGATTTTCCTTCTCAAACTCGGTAATGGTCTCGGTGAATAAAAATTGAAAAAGAAAATGTTTCTTCCCTTTTATAGTAACCGAATATCACTTTTGAGAAATGTCACTTTCAGCCCCTGTAGTTTCTTTTTCAAATTTAACTTATTTACGTCCCGAATTTTGTTTTCTATTTTTCAAAAACTCCCCCTTAGTAATGATGAGTTTTCAAAAACTGACCAATATTTACAAAGACTCCCCCTTGGAATGAAATCATGCTAAACACTTAGTCCGTTAATGAAGATGGTTGATAAAATAAAAACTCCCCCTTGAAAATACAACATTTTCCACATTTGAGTTTTTGTGAGAGATCACTGTTTTTATTTTATTTAAGAAATGATGTATATGAGTGAAGATTATCCAATTACTCCCCCTCAGATTATGATTCTGTATTTTCAATTAAAAGCTTTTTATAAAAAATTGGAATCATGAATCTAATCATGTGATTTTTAAATTATGTGTTTGTTTTTTTTTAATAATAAAAAAATCTTTTTAAATTTTTGTATTTTTCAAATTTTTCTTTTGTTTTTGAAAAATGTATTTACATGTTTTTGATGTATGATCTTTTCAAGAAGATGACTTTGTCAGGCTTTCCAACTATGTTGGAGTCATACATCTCATATCAATTCGATGAACTAGATACTCAAAGCGTTCTTTTGGAAGAGCTTTAGTAAATAGATTCGCAAGTTGGTATTCTGTCCCGACAAAGTAAAGTTTCATAGTACCCTTCTCAACATGTTCCTTAATAAAATGATACCAGATGTCTATGTGTTTTGTCTTAGAATGCTTGACTGGGTTGCATGAGATAGCAATGGCACTCATGGAATCACAATACATCGGACTCCGCTTGTATTTGTATCCATAGTCTAGTAGTTGTGTACGCATCTAAATGACTTGTGCACAGCATGCGGACAAGGAAACATATTCAGCCTCAGCAGTAGACATCGAAGTACAATCTTGGTTTTTTGAACTCCAACTTACGAGCTTTCCACCTAGAAATTGCAATCCTCCTGATGTACTTTTACAATCATCTTTACATCCTGCATGGGCCGCATCTGAATATGCAATTAGTTCAAATCTGGAATCTTTCGGATACCATAGTCCCATGTTATAAGACTGTCTTAGGTA
>BQNB010164606.1:0-14315 GCA_026074375.1 Tanacetum coccineum
AGTTGGCGCCATGGTGGGATACTTCTTATTCTAATAGCCTTTGGTTGTTTTGCGAGTTCGTTTCGTTAGTATTTTTCTGTTCCTTTTCGTTCTTTGTTTGTTGGATCGTTTTTGCGTGTATATCGTCTGCTAGTTTCTTTCTAGCCTTTTTTATAAAATTCCATTTGCCGTTCAAAAAAAATAAATAGATATATTATGGGCAAGTAACATAAAAAGATATTTTATTTTATGCTAATTTGAATATTAGATAATATATATATTATAATTATAAATAATTATAATTATTATCTACTACCTATATAAAACAAGGTTTTGAAAAATTAATCTTGACCCAAAATTCTAAAATAATGACACCTGTATATTCATTTTAATCAACGACTTATATTTATCCATTTTCTCTTTCGGCGTTTAATGTAAACAAAACCCTGAAACAAAAAACCCTCCCCTATTTCCCTTAACAAATCCCAAAACCATAACTTAAAAAAACAGACGGCTGAAGATTTCACAAATCAACCAAACTATCCAGGATATTTGATGCTCTGTATAACCGAATTAATCATACGAATGATATTGGATATTTGATTTTGTAATATCATTTTTTTATTTTTCTTCGTGTTCAATTTTATAAAATCAAGGTTTTTTTGTGGTTTTTAGTTTTGAGGATTTCAATAACTCTTATGCTTTCTTGAAATTAGGTTTTAGGGTTGAATTGAATTTAAATCTAAAATTAGTTCATAATTTGTATTGATTGAATCAGGTTTTTAATTAGTATGATTTGAATGGAAAGATTGATGATGTGGTGATTAAATTTAGCGATTTCCCACATGAGTCAGATGCAACAAACATTAAAGATGCCACCAGGAAGGTCAATGGTGATTTAATTTAGCGATTTCCTACATTTGATCAAGCTTAAGGTTGGTTCAGCGATTTTCCACATTTGGCTTAGTTCAGTGGCAAATTGAAGTGCTCAGTGCCACACGGATTGATGAATGCACACACGCTAAACACACTGAATACATGACCTAAATTGATATTAAAAAGGTTGGCATCTTCTTTATAGCATCATGTATGTAGAATATTTATGAATTCTAACACTTTGGCGAAAATGTATAAGATAACATATTCCAACAATCATTAAAATAAAAAAAATCGCTTTTTACCCTTTAGGACCATTAATTTTTGCTTTGCTGCTATGAAAAACTCGCTTTACCTTTGTACTCATCTTATTTCAGTTGAACTTTGTATGCTTCGATCAAGATGAAGAATGTATTGTAAACTTTATAGTGTTCTACTTTTTTACGTTTAGGAAGTTGTTGAGGCTCAACAAACTGAGAAGTTTTAGTATGCACATTTTAATCATAAAGTAAACAACTTTGATACAACACCCATAAACTATAATGTCTCTGATTCTCGCTTGCAGTTAAATACACTTGCACTCGAGCATTGCGACCTATCTAAAGCTGCTTCAAACTTATTTGTGGTAAATTTTGCAACCATATTTAACCCTTAAACATTGGTCGGCCCAATCTGAACCAAAATCGAAATGACCTAGACATGAAGATAACCCATATTGAACTATACACGTTTTAGTCGGTTACCAGACCCACCTGATCAGTCTGCATACCACCTTTTATTTTTTAAATATGAACTTGTGGTAAAGTATCTTGAAATTCTACTTATATGTGATACACATTCTCACTTGCAGGATGACCGAACTGTTAGCATATTAGAAAAGTGCAAGGAATTCCTGGATGAATAATGGTCATGTTTCTGTTCGAGAGCCATCAAAAGGTAATACTTTTAGTCATTTGTAATATATGTTTGACTTTGGCTTTGACTATATGATTACTACACTGTTAAGAGGGTGTTTGGGAATGGTTATTGAAATGTTTATATGCCTAACTTTTTAAGAAAATAATCAGTTTTCAATTTTTAGATACAATTGTTATTTATAACTATAAAGTGGTGATATGATTATATTTTGTAAAAAGACCATAGGACGATAGTTAGTTTCTTGTGTTTGGTTATTAGTGAAACTTTACAGTGGAGATGTAAATACTAATGATTTGACATGGAATCACATAGAGCTATCAGTGATACTAGAGCATGTGTAGGCTCATGTGGCTCCAACTGATGTTGATCCCGGGGCTGGACTTCAAGGGTTACCGAACATTCTTAGAAGCTCCCCCGAAAGTAAAGCGTACTGGGGCTCTACTTGAAAGAGTGTTTATGCCATGTGATATGTACTTCCGCTACACCAGGCATAAAGTCGGAACAACAGATTTAAAGGTGCTCATGGGGATACTTTATCAGGTTGTTTGTTCTTTTATGTGACACTGAATATGTTGCAGCATTTATTTGAAAATTATCAAAATTGTGATGAATCAAAGTGAAAATTAACTTTCAAATGATTAATGTGATCATGATATTTTAATAATAAGGTCTGTGATACACTTAACTGAAGTTATTATGTGGTTTTACAGGATCACATGATCAGTAGTGTGATTTCATGCTCGAGTCTGGACCTTGAGAATTCAAATTTAAGAAAGTAAACTAAAAAAAAGGTAAGGTCAATGCTCTTAGTTTATTTATATTCTTACCATTACCATTTTTTGTTGTTATCCTAAGAGGAGTTAAACTAAGACAAATTGTTTATTTTGTAGATGGTATACTAAATGTTGTCTGCTCAGCTTTATGTACGATCATATAAGTTATTATGTGTTGCTCGGTTAGTATATGGTAACAAGTATTTTTATCGATTAAGTATTTAAGTTAACAGGAATTTTCTACAATGCCTTTGTAAAAAATGCTTTATCTTTGTAGTTTTGGATTGCATGTTGAGAAGAGTGCTGGAGTTTTAGGAAACCTTGGAAAAATGACAATCTACGTGCTTTGTGTGAAGAATATGTGAGTGAAGCTCTCATTTAACTTTAACGAAACAAAACTCAACAAGAAATCTGGCCACCACAAGTAGTTTGCTTCATATATCTGATGTTACATACTTGAAAAAGCACATACTTGCAACTGAAAAGGCCAGGTCAATTGGGTTGGTTTTGGACGGTTCCAATGCCATTAGTGTTCACTGTTTGTTACATGAAAGCTTTGATTTCAACGATTATAATAAGGTAAATCACCAAAAACAAAGCCATATTGTGTACATGCTTTACTTCTAATTATATATCTAGATAAATTGATGTTTAAAAAGTTGTTGAATATAGATGGAGAATGTGATATTTTCTATACCAAGTTGGGGCTGATGAATTATTTTATTATTATCAGCTATAACCGTTCCAAGCTTCCTACTATGGACCTATAGTCTTATACCCTCAACCATCACACACACGATATTTCGGAGATCAAGTGAGATAAGTTTTGTTACACAAGTGTCAAAATAATCATACACACACACCCCATCCTAAATGTATATTATGAACTTAGTTATGAAGTTCCCTATAAGGTTTATATAGATGCTAAATTAATGATATATATGAATTTTCCAACTACCCCGTTCATAACCCGATATATATGAATTGTCGTTAACAATGGGCATTTTAATGTCATAATTGCCATTATTAACATAATATTACAAATGTGTGGAGTACTAATTTAGGTGTTGATTAACATAATATTACACAAGAAACCATGAAGACACACAGACCTATACGTCGTATCCAAGTATCCTCATATGCCGTATCGAAGATAAACCCAAGGAATATTCTGGAATATTATAATCGTGGTCCCTACTCCAAGAAACCCCCGATACGCCGTATCTACTTATTCAATACGGTGTATCGATCTAATTTCAAAAGAATATAAATACAAGCCCTAAAACTTGAATTTAGGGTAAGCAATGGAGGCCATTGAAGGCTGAACGAATCAGTAACCACCAAGTTCGACATTAGGAAAACAAGAGGAGCCACCAAGGTCTTGCAACATCATTCAATCCATAGGAAAAGTCTTGTAATCTCTTATACTCTAATTATGCGTTTAGTTTTTGGTATCATTCATTAGCTTGATTAGTTTACCTTAATCATTCGTATATTATACTTGTATTGGTTACCATGATTAAAGGCTAATACCTTTGGGTATTAGCCGTGTTTATGACAATTTAAACGTTTGATTTGTTTTATTAGATTGTCCCTTACTTGTTGAATGTTATTTATGTTTATCAATTTATACTTGTTTATGTGCTTAAATATTCCATTCAACTGGGTCTAGGAATGCAAAATATAGAGCTAGCTAGATGCTGGGGTAGCTCTCCATATCAATAATTTATATCGCTGGATAAACGTAGGATCACACAATGACGTGTTGTCTATGCCTTAGGAATTTTTCTAGTTAGTTGGCAGGTGACCCTAGACTAACCATATTAGCTTAGATTTCTCGGACATAGATTTGGACTAGTAAACTTCCAGTATATAAAGAGCCATGAAGCAGTAAGTGGGTAAAGTCTCCGTGAGCTAGGATTTAGTAAGCGCACCATTACAAAAATCCTAAGATAGATTATAATTGATGGATGTATACTTAATGATGAATTCAGAGATTGTGACAGGATCAATGAATAACGTTTAGGAAGAAGTCCCGCCTAAACCTTGCGAATGATATAAACACCAACAAGTTAAAACAATCATTGCACTATTAATAAACAAACCTGCGTTTAAGTTAGATTAAATATGGTTAATACGTTTTCCTTACATTAGGCTTGTCCGCTCCTCTATCTCCTTATTGTCAGCTTGCGTGTGTTACTCTATTTACCCTTGCTCAAACCAAACCAAAACTAGTGCCAGTCTCTCAGGCTGAAAACCTCCTTTTTACATTAGAATGTGTTTAGAATAGATTAGGTTAATTTAGGATTAGATTAGATAACTAAAATACTAATAGATTTTTAGGATTAAAGTTCTCACTCTTAGTGATCGACATCCTACTTACCAACGAAGCTACAACCGATTGGGTACACTGCCCGTGAAAGTGTTATTTTAGGTATAGTCGGCAAAATATAAATAGTAAAACTTGATACATAAAATACCTACACACAACGACACATCAACAATCATATGACTCGAAACTGACGCGAATTAATCTAAATAATTTATTTTAGATGTTTGAATTGGTTCTAAAAATCGAATAATTTCCCCTACACTTATTTTATGCAAAATACCTTTGATTGTAAATAAGACCAAGTTACAAACAAAACAAAGCATGATTACACAATAATTCAAACATAATAAAACAAACAATAAAGAATTAAAACACAAGACACTTTTAAATGCGAGAAAGTAAATATTGGGTTGTCTTCCAAAAAGCGTTTTTCTTTATTTACGAGTCTTGTAGCTAGACTCGAAGTCACGCGCCCTTACGTGACTTATCCTTCATCTGCAACTCCAGTCAAATACTCAGGTCCGAGCTCCAGGCATTCTTTATAAAACCCTAATATTTTGCTCATCGCGTACTCCACTCCTCTTCTCTTGTCCGCCTTGTTCCTAAGGTAGACTGACTTTATGTGCTCTTTTTCTAAGTCCGATAATGAGTTATACTGTTCTATCTTATGGGGCATTTTATAAGCAACTTGATCGGTCCCATTTGTGAACCTCACTACTCCTTCGGGTGGGTCATGAGTCATGTTGGATATTTCAACAAAAGGTTTTCCTAGTACTACTTGTGATAGCCTAGGGTCTATGATTGAACCAATATCCTCAACAATCATGAAGTCTATGACATAAGTGAAGTTTCATACGAAGACGTGCATTTCCTTAATCCTTCCTGTGAATTTGTTCACTACTCTATTGTGTCTTCCCTAGGGTCAAGTTTTCTTCTCATGATCCAATTATACAGCATTCGGGTCATGACATTCAGAGGGGAGTTAAGGTCTATGTAGGCTTTTTCAACATGTACATGTCCAATGTTGCATGGTATTTTAAGGTTTGATGGACATCCCTCTGTGATGATGGGGTTTCTAATAAATAAGGAGGGGATCAGGCCACTCATTAGGTACTTATGGTATGCAAATTCACTCTTAGTCGGGAATGTGTCAAAATATTCTACTTCTAGCCCTTCAGTTGTCGCGTTCCCTTCATTCTCAGTCCCTTCTTCGTGAGAGTCATCATTGTTTCTAATTATTTCAATAAACATGACGTCTCCATCGTCCCCCTTCGTGCAAACAAATTCGGTGTCGGATGATTGAGGAACCAAGCCGGATGACTCAAGGAACGAATTGAGTTTATAAACTTTTTCCGTGATGAATGAAATCGATGGATCAGGTGGTGAGGGTGGGGTGGTGTCGATGTTTTCGGTTTTCTCCTTTCTTCTTGCTCTTCTCCTTCCAATTCGTCATCATGAGGTTTGTTTGGTTGCTTGGGACATATTTTGATGGCATTGATCGAACTATAGATACGGGTAGAGCATTGAGGGTCATCAGTTGGGTAAGAACGAGCAGACAAAACTGAAGTGGTGGAGTTAACATTCATTTTTGGGTTGTTAACCGTGTCGCTAAGAAGTGCTCCCGTTATTCGATCAGTGATGGCCTTCAAGACTGTGTCAATTTTGTTGGTCATCTCACTTTGTTGTTGTTTGAAATCGGCTTCAAACTTTGACAATCTAGCGTCTTAAGATGCCATAAAGTTGGACACCACTACAAATTTCGCATGAAGAAGAGATTTTGTTCACTTGAACAGGTTGTTTAGGAGTAAGATGAGCTTCCATCAAGCATTGGACTTGATTTTCGAGCTCGAGAGACGACGGTCAGATGTACTCGGGACATCTTGAGGAAGAGAGATTGCCTTGACCGGTTTAGCGAAATACCTTGGGTCGTTCCAACTTTTGTTGTCATAGAGGGCGAGGTCCTCTAATAATTCCCAGGATTCTTCGGCGATTCTGTCACGAAGCTTGCCACCAGCCGACTGATCGATGGTTTGTCTTGTGACGGGATTCACATGGTCATAAAAGATTTGGACTTAGAGCCAAAGATCGATGCCATGATGATGGACTTTTTGGAGTAAGTCCTTGAAGCGAGTCCATGCTTCAGAAAGAGACTCTCCTTGATGTTGTTGGAACATAAGGATGTCATTGCAAAGTTTTGCAGTCCTTCCCGGTGGAAAGAATTGAGCAAGGAAACGAGTAGTAAGATCCTCCCATGTGGAGATGGATCCTGCTGGAAGACGTTCAAGCCAATTGCTAGCTTGATCGTGAAGGGAAAATTGAAATAAACGCAAGCGCTTTCTTTCCCTATTGTCACCGTTAAGGTCAAGTGAGTCCACTAGTTTAAGAAAATCCTTAAGGTGTTGGTATGGATCCTCAGACCAAAGTCCGTGGAATGAGCATCCGTTTTGAACCAATCGGATGGTGTCGGATCGAAGAGGCACCACATTGTTCTCTTCGGGGAGCTCAATGGTGTTCCTGTAGACTTCGTAGCTAGGTTTGGAGTAATCTTCATGAGTACGGATAGGATTTTTGTCTCCCATGGAGATCAACGAAAATACGAAACAATTAACACAAAGAAAAGATAGACTAGAAGAAAGTTAATACATTGGAATTAAAATTCTCACTCGATAGGAATCAAGCTAGTAGAACTAAGCTAAACAATGATCGGAACCTAACTATTCCCCACGCAGCGGCGCCAAAAACTTGATGGTGGGGTGTGTAGAGACTCTCACAGGAAGCTTTACAATCCCCTAGGCAGAGTACCTAACCGTTGTAGTGTAGTAAGGCAAGACTCGGGGATTGTTATCGTTCTTTAAGGGAATAGGTTGGGAAGGCAAGAACACGGTCTAACAAAATTCTAAGGGGTTGAGGGAAGATTCTTTTTGTGTTTTTATATTTTTAAGAAAGTAAGTAAATATCATGGTTTGAGAGGTTGGTTTGTTTTAGCTAATTTAACTAAATATATTATAATCTACAGGTGATACCTTTATGATAAAAAGATGTATTTACTTAATCATGTACTACTCCTTAGACTGCTTCTCCTAATCATGTTGCTTTGTCACACTTGTAATGATCTGTGTAAGTATTTCCTAAGTCATGAACGAATTACACGAACCCGCCATCTATTTAATATTCCGTTAAGGCAACGCACAAGTAAGGTAGTATGAAGACTATTACAAGGCCCATAAGAGTACATTAAATGCATTTGAAATATCTTAAGAGAGATCAACCATATTAGGGGTAAGGTAGTATGAAGACTGTTACCGATGGTATACTTTCAACACACTTGCGTTTCCCTAGACGTCTATGTCAATTTAATATCTTATGACAAGTTTTCTAAAGCTTAACGCGCACATCTATCACAAGAAGCAACATTAAAAGGATCTATAATCTAAGTTTCATGCAATCATAAGTAAATACAAAGTAGGGTTTAGCCTAGCATGTTTTAGAGAAAGTAAGAACATAAATCAATCACACAACACATAGACATATTGAATGATTAATGATAAACAATCTTACTTGATTAAAACATGGATTGATTGTAGTTACAATAGGGTTTTGAGGCCCTAAAAACGACCTAAAAAGCTGCTAGAATTACTAGGGTTAGTCTCCCAAAAGTTATACAAAGTTACACCGCTAAAACCCTAAAATCGGATTTGTATATATAAGAAAACAAGCGCGACGACGTCGCTTTATGTGCCAGAAGCCGTCGTGCCGCAATGGCCTTCTAGGGTTTCTTTAGTCCGGCCTTATTCTGACGTCGTCTAGAATTTCATGACACCGTCTCTTGTAAACTTTGACGCCGTCGCTTGGGATTCACGACACCGTCTCCACACACTGTATGCTTTTCTTCATGAATCTTGGTGTCGAGTCGTAATCTTGTCCGTTTCTTCTCCAAATGAGCCTAAGTCACGTGTATTTCCTCCAAATGACATCCAAGTGCTAAAAACATGAAAACAAATGATTAAGCACATAATCTGGGCATATTTGCATGATTTAGGGGGTTAAATAGCCCCGAAAAAGTGTATAAAATGACACCTCATCATGCTGCCACATTGGCTAAAGCATATAGTCAAATATATAATGGCAAGTCTAGATACTTGGGTGTTATACATAGTATGATTAGAGAACTAATTAAGAATGGTATGATTTCTATTGAGTTTGTTCGGTCACAACATAATTTAGCTGACCACTTGACGAAAGGTTTAGCTAGGGACTTAGTGATTAAGTCAGTCATAGGGATGGGATTAAAGTCCATTTAAATCTACTATCTATGAGATACTCAATTCCCTTCTAATACAACATTATAAGCTAAATTCAATATGGAAAGCTCATAGCTAGAGATTGAAACACGTGTATTTATCTTCCCGAGGTATGTGTTCAGACCTGCAAGTGATGTTTAGATTGAAGTTTACCTTCTTAATGGTTCTTTTGAAAAATTGCATATGCATGTGCAAGACTAAAAGGACCACATATGTGAACATGAAGTTTTGTCGCTTCAAGAAGCTTGGACTTGGCTTCCTATATGTTCATTAATGGATTGGGACACATGGCTTGTAATAGTGCAAGTAAACGAACTTTAGAGTGTTGTAGAAACTTATGTGTATAGTATCTTCAGGTATTCAAATGAATTGACGGGTTCAATCGTTGCGACACCCCGATTTTCAAATATTTGGAATGTGTATTATACTAAGATGAAAATTCAATCGCAAGACATTTACATTTATGCATTAGTTTGTTTCGTTATGTTTGCTTTAACATAATTACATATATCTTTATGTATGTTTTAGTAAATCAATGATTACACTAAATGTGGGGGGGGGGGGGGGGGAGGGGGTGGGTGGGGGTGGGGGGGGGATTTGTTGGTGATTTTAGTGTCATCGACGGCCATTTAGGTAATGATGATTTACTAGAGACCAATGAGGTTTCATGTTTGGTTCGGATACAAGTTAGGGAAGTGTGGAGTGCACGCTTGTTGAGCTAACATGAAATCTATCAAGACATGAAATGTGGAGTTTACGCCGTAATCTCCTGTGGGGTAATAGACAAAGCTTTGATGTTGTTTACGCCGTAACCTATGCGACTAGGTTACGCCGTAACCTGTTGCCAGAATCAAAGGCTTGAAGTTTACGCCGTAACCTAAGATGGTTACGCCGCAACCTAAGATGGTTACGCCGCAACTAGTGAAATGTGTATGGACATTACGTCGTAACACTTTATGTTAAGCCGTAACATCGTGTCTGTTTTCAAGTATAAGTTCGATTTTAACCAACTTTAACCACCCGTAACTGTCTACTTTTTCTAGTTATATACTTACAGAAACATTGGTTCTTTGATATACAAAAAAACACAGAACGAAAACTCTCTTACAATTCCTCCATTGTTCATAATTTGTGATCTTGTGCCTAGAACACAAATTGCTATTCTTTTTGTATTATCCCGATAGAGATTTCGTGCAACCCAGACATAAATAGGGTCGAAATACTTTATACGAAAAGTGAATTTAACACGATACCAGTAAGATTTCCAGAATCATCACAAACCCTATTATCTAACAAATAAGCATCAACCTTGTGGTCAATCTGCCCAATGTGAACGGTGCTCCTGTAGAAACCTAAGCAGTAAAGTTGGTAAAATATTCGAGTTAAGTGATAATGTATCTATAAATATTACAATACAGTCTAATTTTTGGTGTATGGTATTGAACCGTGATCTGGTGGCTCATCGGATGATTGGGCACACAATTGGATTTCTTAAAAGATGCACGAATTTTAACCTTGTTGCTTGAAAGACTTTGCTTTTCTTTTCTTAAGGGTGCAAAAAGGTTCACTGCCTTTTATTTCACCCTTTCAACAATTAACTTTAAATGCACACATCTTATATATAAATATCATCAACGTTCATGCAAATTGTCTGACATTATAAATTGATGATCGATAGTGAAACTTGGTTACACATGTTTGGGTCAAAAAAGAAATGAAATTGATGACCAGGTTCAGGTCATATTTCATAGTCAATATTTTGGATGGATCTTGATGCCGACCTCATCTCACACATTGTTATTTTCAAATTATAATAATAATATTACACATAAAAAATTACTAACAGGATATCCACGTGTTGCAGTGACACATACCTTATGATTAATCAGGGAAAAACAAAAAGAATATCCCCGTCAGGTCTGATTCACCCGTTTTTATCGGTTTGGGCCGGTCCTTTTCTATTTTTTCGGACGGCTTTTATTGGCTAGCCGAACTGGTGGCGACTCCGGATCCCAGTTGACCAGTTGGTCTAGTCCGGTTTTTAAAACTATATGTACCTTCAACTTGTTAACATATATAAATTGTACAAAACTTTGTGTGTTTTATTAGTATGTACAATGTGTATAATAACATTACTTTTCATTTTAAAAGTGTTTTAAAAATAATATTAATTAGTTTGTTTTATTAGATTATACTTTGTGTTTGGTTGGTTTGTACAATGAGTTTTGTTGATTATAAGTTTTATGAAATGAAGTTTAAAAAATAACATTAATTATAAATGTTGACTATAAATGTATGTGTTGATGTGTCAATTAATTGTACACATTGCCTAAATATTTATTGAATTATCAATATTGAGAGCATTTAATGGAGAAAAAATGGAGAAAAGTGGCTTACGTTCAGTTTTGATTTTTTGAGTTTTTTGGTCGACTTTGACTTTGAATATTTTTATTTGTGTTATTTATTAATTCAAAATATATGAATGAATTGAGTTTTAAACACATTTTCATTGATATAATTTTATCAAGTATTATATAACAGAAACAAAAATATTTAATATTAAAGTAAAAAAAAAGACTTAAAAAGTTAAAACTACACGATAAATTAAGACGAAAGGATTACTTGATTTACTAAGAATTAAGATCCTGTAAAGTTAATATGAATATGACCGGTAAAATGTTCTCACAAATATAACAATAGGGTGAGAAAAAAAACATTACCAGTTATAGTTATGTTCATAAACTTTAATGATCTCAATTCATTTAATAATATTAAAATGACACACAAGTAGTTAATGCTCATGAGATGGTAAATCTAGGCTTTCTCGGTTTTGTAACAACTGTTAAATAGTTTTTCTACACAAGTTGACAATGACGCGACGTGCAAGTCAAACATACTCTAGGAAACATAAACTTTTTCTGTTTAATAAAACCACAAAACACATGGATTTTAGTTTATAAGACCGTCCGTAATAGAGAGTATGTGCATTTTTTTTTCATTCGTTTTTGGCCATAATTTGTAAAATCCAGTTGTTTTGACGACTGAGTTTTTGAGCTGTGTTTGTATGGGTGTATGTGTGATTTTGATTATTATGAGGTATATTTGTCTTTAAGTGAGTTATGTATTTTAGTGATGAAGTTGTTTGTCTTATTACAATATGTTGATAATAAAGTTAGTCGTAGAAAGAATAGTTAAAATGACCCATGAGACCGTAGATCGGATTGAAAAAACGGGTCAAACGAATTGATCGGACCGAACATACATTTTGGTCCGGTTTTTGTCCATTATTTTCTTCATTTTGGTCCTCGGTCCAGTCCGATTCGATTTTATGCACAACCGACTATTGTGTTTTGTTTGACCGGGTTCTTAATGCAAATTTGTGACCTTTTTTTATTTTATTGAGCAAAACAAGTCTATTTTTGTTAAAGAAAAATCAAGTCCAAGGTAGAAGATATTTAGAACTTATTTGTTAAGGAAATAAGAAAAAAAGGGCAAAAATATATTTTAATGGGATAAGCAAATGGACCGGTAACTTGAGATGCTTAACAAATTCAACAACTTGAATAGTACTATTATTAGTTGGTCATCTTTTTCATACTCGTTCAATTTACAATAATTTGTTCATTTAAGAAAACTATATAAGTAATATGGTTTTGTTTAGGGTATTTATCAGTTCGGTTCGATTTTGACGAATTCAATTCGGTTAATAATTACATATTCGGTTTGGTTTTTTCCGGTTTAGCTCGGTTTCGGTTTTCAGTTCATGTGAATATTACCATATTTGTGAACACCCTAGTTTTGACATATCTAAAACTAATTTTATGACCCTAGTAAAAAATACATACTTTTCATTACATCGGAAACTTATCTAGTTTTAAGTTTTTTTATGTCAAAACTAAAAAAAAAAGAGATAAATATAGAACTAGTTGTGGTCCAGAATATATGCAACATGGGCTAACCCAATTTAATATTTGGGCCTGTACACGATTTAATATCTGGATAAAAAGTGCTTGGCCCATACAAAACAAACATGTTTTGACCCATTAGAAATAGGCCACTTTACATTTCCTGGTTCTGTTAAAGGGTGTTTGAGCTTATTTGATTTCGGTTTATATTTCATAATCCTCAATTTTCCGGCTTATTTTGAGACTTGTGGTCTTATATAAGTTTATTACGATACAATAAACTTATATAAGCCCAAAAGTTTCAAAATAAGCCGGAAAATTGGGGCTTATGATATGTAAGCCGAAATCAAATAAGCACATAAGCCCACATATAAGCCGAAACAAACACCCCCTTAGTAATGGATGTTACATGACAATCTGTGAAACAAAGATGATAAGCAGGCGTCACCTGGATGGTTTGTGCTAGAATATCCAGTCTATATATTTACGCAGCTCGAGAACTTGCAATTGCTCCAGTGTCTCGTATGCCTTCAGAAGCTAATGTATCTATAAATATTACAGTCTAATTTTGGGTGTATGGTAACGGACCTGTAAAAGCATGGATGCTTCTGCAACACATGACAGCAATGCTAACTAACAGACGGGTATCCATTCGAAAAGGAAAGATTCAATCCCATCTGCTTTTCGGGAGGACGAGTTTACAAGAATTGTAACATCATCCATTCCATCATCAATACCTATCAGCGACCAGATTTCATAAAGTAAACCCGTTACAGCGTCTTTAAAGCCCATACTTTTACTTGCGCTCTAAGGTCTCACATATCTGGCAGAACACTTGCAGTAACATAAAAATCGAAAACAATATAACCAAATATTATTCAAAAATAAAAATCCATCATTTAACAAAATGTTAAACATTCATGCAACATGCAGTAACATTAAAACCTATCTGCATCATCCATGTAATCCAAAATTCAATAAAAATTATCCAAATGACATTCATTGTAATATTCTCATGATTGTTCCAGTACGTGCTCGGACCCGAAGACAACATAAATGCATTCTCCATATATTGGCAAGATCATCGACACGTACTAAAGCCTTCCTCTTTAACTCAACCAAAGCCGCAAGATATTGCTCGAGTTCCTCCACTTCCATCCCTTCAACGTCTTGCTCGTACCATGGAACAAACACGCTAGACGACGACTTACCTATTTTCTCTTGTTGAATC
>BQNB010164607.1:0-14315 GCA_026074375.1 Tanacetum coccineum
AGTAGCCTCAAGGATCATAGGATCCATGTTACAGTTAGGTAACGTACTAATAATATTGAGGCATGAACGTTCGGTTAAAACCTTGTTTAATAACTTATTGTTCTTTAATTTCCGTTGTGTATATAAGTTATTTGTAAAACATATCCTAGATGGGCTAAACGATTCTTAACATTCATCATTGATCGAACCATGTCTAACAAAGTACAATTTCTCCTTTCGGACATGCTATTGTGTTGTGGTGTGTATGGAGGAGTAAGCTGCTGGACAATTCCACAAGCTTTAAGATAATCTTTAAACTCTTGGCTTATGTATTCACCACCTCGATCTGATCAAAGAGCCTTAATTGTCTTCTTGAGTTGATTTTCCACTTCATTCTTAAACACCTTGAACGTTTCAAAGACCTCATGTTTATGTTTAAGAAGATAAACATAACCATAACGATTATAATCATCCATGAATTTTGACACATGTCTAAGTGGACCACACACATCAGTATGTATTATTCCAAGAAGATTAGTCGCCCTTTCGGGACGACGTGGAAATGATTTCCTTGTCATCTTACCCGATAAACAAGATACACATTGATCAAATGACTCATCATCTGTTGATTTTAAAAGCCCTTCATGTTGCAGCTTTTCAATGCATTTCTTACTTATACGAGCAAGACGACAGTGCCATAGACTAGTAGAGTCCAAATTGTGTTTGGCTCTTTTAGTGCTAACATTATAAATAGAATTAACATTTGGTACAAGATTATGCATATCAATTTTATAAATAACATTGCTGGGAATAGCATTAAAATAATGAACATTGTTCTTAGAAACTGAAATACCAAAATCTGTAAAACGCTGGACAAACCCATTTTCAACTAAACGGTGAATTGAAATAACACCTCTAGTTATAGAAGGTGCATAATGACAATTGTCTAAACAAATCACAAGGCCATTAGGCAAAACCAAGTCAAATAGAGAGCTCCTTGTTTCAGCTTCCTTGCTTCTCTAAACTCCTGTTTTTTTAATACAAATATTAGTACCACAACCAGTGTCATACACTGAGGATTTATTAGGGAAAGCAAATAATACTATTATGAAGATACCTGAAGAACTCGAAGAACCAACTTGCTTCTTTTTCTTTAACAACTCAGCAAGATACACAGGATAATTCCTCTTTCAATGACTCACCTCCTTGCAGTGGTGACATGCATCATCCTTAGCTGGGTGCTCTTTAGCAGAAGGCTTAGGATTTTTAGGCTTAGGGATATAAACTTGTTTATCTTTTCCCTTGCCATTAGCTTTACCCTTGCCTTTAACTTTAAGCGATTTCTTATTGGCCTTCTAGATTTTACCACCTTTAATCATCATTACTTGTGGTGTTTCAGCCTTTTTAGGTAAACCCTTTTCATACTAAATGAGCATAGCATGTAGTTCACCCACCGTCTTCCTCATGTTATGCATATTGTAATTTCTTACAAAACAAAAAAATCTTTAGTAAGGCCATTTTAGATATGACCTACTACAAGATCCTATGGTAGCACATAACCAAGACGTTCCAATTGATCCACATATCCTTTTATCTGGATGACATATGCAGCAACTGGTTTACCCTCTTCTTATTTGCAAGCATGGAAAGTTTGGATTAGGTCAAACCTTTACACTCCAACTTGTTTTTCAAACATAGCTTTAAGCTCTTTTATCATGTCATATGGTGAGGAGTTTTCAAACTGTCTATGAAGCTCAGCAGTCATACTACCAAGTATAAGACAAGCAACCTCATTATATGCATCATAAACTGCATTCCATTCTAACAACACTTGTGCCTCAGAATTAGCAGCATGAGTTGTGGGTAATGGTTGTTCAATGACAAACATTTTCTTTTCAACTCGCAAAACTAGCTTGAGTTGACGAAACCGATCATTGAAATTGTTTCCAGAAAGTTTTTCTCTTTCAAACATCGACCTGAAAGTCGAATGGTTTATATTTTCAACAGAGTGTGTCATCTACAAAACATAGTTAAATTTTAAAAATTAGTATTTTTGATAAAACTTCTTGAAAAAAATTAACTACTCATGTTTAATCAAATAAACAATTAATTTTCCAAAGACTAGGATCCTAGTTGACGTACCACCACCACATCAGTTGATCTGCTAGTGATGGTGTACTCAAAAGGTAATTGACGATCAATAATTACCACCGGTGCAATTCCTAAAACATTATGGGACTTACTTTATTACAATAATTTCTAGTAAGCATGTTTCATCCCATCTATGCCTCGATCTAAGGTCTCACCCATAAACCGATTAAGTCGTCCAATCAAAAACTGTGATTATGTAACACTAACGTCTCACGAAAAATTGTATAATCACCTTGGGATTACGATCTACATACGTCTCATGCATAGTAAAAAGCATCTACAAGTATTTTTACAAATTGGATGGCAATAACTTATTAAAAAAAGAGTAAAATATTTTTCGTGGCAAATATGTACGAAGAAGCATGCATACATCTTTGTATTATTAATTTTAATAAAAACTTTACACAATTAAGTTATATATTATGGTATCACATATTTTCAATACATCTAATGTATAAATAGTGTTACCTTTTAAAATTGACTATTTAATGTGTTCCCAAATATAAACAATTATGTTTTTTTTTAAATTGACATTGTAGTGACATGCCATGGTTCATGGTAACTCCAATCGAATGCACAAAGAAGCAGAGAATCATGTCAGCGCGAAGCATATTAAAAACCTGAATTCTTTAGGAAGGTTGACCACTCCGCTTTAAACTTCTCTTATAGTTTGTTCTAGTGGATGAGCCGTACTTCTCATGAGTCAATAGCGTCCAGTTTTAACCATTCAAAATAAAACTGTAATTTGAAAACACAATAAGAACTATAAATAGTCCATAATAAATCTGATTTCATCATAATTAGTCATGTTTATATTTATTTTCGAAAAACCCTTTTATTTTCTCATAAGTCCAATACTTAAAATAAAACAATATAAACATAAAACTAAATCACATAACAATTTATTCAAATAATAACACTTAAGAATTAAGCCATGAAAATGTTCATAATGATCCTAATTATTTAATAATTAAAACATGTATGTATCCATATAACGCTCCTTCGTCTTATAAACACCGGCCAAATTCATCGATATAATCGATTGCGTAAGCCTTATACAAATACATACCACATAGTACATATATTAACTTTTAGGCCCCATTAAGACATGTCAAGGTCTTCCCAAGCTTTTAAAGTCGTAGATCGAAACCACATAAATTTAGTGTTCTATGTTTTTTGTCTTGATCATCATATTTGCATAATAATTTTAACAATTAACAAGATTAATATCATATATCGCCTCCATGATAAATTGCATATATTTATCATGGATGCCAAATTAACAATTAATCTAACATAAAACCGGATCAATTTAACAATTTTAAACATATCACGAGTACGCAGCGAAAGATCAAACACATATATAACTTATAATTAACAAGGGATTGAAGATATATACATTTAGCAAGGAACGTTAGACTGCTTATAGCAATAAACGTAACACCGTCTTCAATATACGCGTGTGTATAATACCACGCGAAACCACCAAGATTAAAAGAATGATCTCTCTAAGTATTCACACACAATACGTTCTTAGCAAACAATGTATATGCTAGTACTAATAGTGTTTAACCAAACGATCTCTTCGTCTTTGAATCAATCAACACATGAAGCACTTTCTTGATTGTAAAACCTAAACACGAAAAACCCTAAGGGTTTGTTTGTTGGTTCGTTTGGCAAGGGGAAGGAGAAAAACGAATCCCTCAAAGGGTTTTGAGGTTCGGTCGGCCAAGGGAAAAAGCAAGGAGAGATTTAGGGTTTTTAGGTTTCAAGTTATGATTTACAAAACACCCTAAGACCTTCTTTTATAGCGCTTACAATCTTAGTGAAAAAGCAAGCAATCCCCTTCCATATGGAAGGAGATATTCGGCCGGCTAATGGAGAGGGGACAAACCAAATCTTTTCCTTTTCCCGATTTTGCATATTAATCCTTTAACTATTAACGACTAATATTTATTCTTGTTAAAATTTTAGCGATCGTTTGTTTAAACACTAATTAATATATTACATTAATATATTAAATACATTGTTCTACATATTAACGTGTGCATCTTCTTAGGCTCGAATAATTCCCGGACATATATAATTTATATTTGTTCATATTCCAACAGAACGATCGATAAATAATCGCTCGAAACAGACAACACAATAACCACCCAATGTAGCGTCTACTTCAATAACGTAATTAATGATTTTCCTTCTAGAGCTAATGCACTCGCTATTCAATTGGCAGGCATAACCATCGGTTGCTTCGGCTTGAAGGAAACTAAGATTACCAATAGCCTATTTCAACACACTGTAGCTTCAATTCTCTTTACGAAGGAAGTATCATTTAAATCAGTCAGATCATTAAACTTAAATACATTCTCCTCTCCAACAAACGCATACGCTCATGGATCAAACGACCTAATATAGCTCACATCATCCACTGAATCATGCAAGGAACGAACCCGAGTACTATAAGAGATTGAGTCTTTGGGTATGGATGACTGACAACAACCATTTCCTGTACACTCATCACTACCAACCTGTTCCGGTGTTGAACAAAAGACCATACAACCTGTAGATACGTTCCTAGAATTTCTTACTGCATTCAGGCAACCAGAATCATAGCAACCGATAACTGTGTGCTTGTTAACTTTGGAAATGTGTACAGCAGATCTCTATAGTTTAGGTCGGCTCTGAATGCATTGTATATTATGTCGTTTTGGTAATAGCAACTGCTCGCCACCATATTGGAAAATTGAATGGCAGAATCAGATTTAAGTTTTATCGAGGTAAAAGCTGCTTCATAAATAGAGGCCTTTGGAGGGTTTGTGGAAGTGTTGCAGTCTATGCGAAATCCCTAAATTATATAACACTATGTGTTGTCTCTGACACTGAAAGGGTAGGGAACAATTAAGTCTCCGCATTGGCTGTTGTAACCTGGCTTTGCTAAGTTTTTTGAGTTAAACAGGGTGTAGGATTCAGTGGTGGAATTTGTATCAGAAGTTGTAAAGGAAAACATTAGAAATACTACCCATATTGAAACAAGGAATTCCATGTCTTTCATTTGAGATTTCTAGGTTATGTAGTATTTTGACGAGTTCCGAGTCTAACTTCATATATATAGGCTAAGAAACATGCTTTTACAATATTTTAATTATTCACTTTATCATCTAAAATTGAAATATCATCAGTGATAAATTCTTGTTAATAGATTAGTAGTCGTGATGGTGATTGTTCTTTCATTTGGTCTTTGATGTGTTCTAGCTATTTGTATTGGTAGAGCCAACTTGTGTTATGGTTTAGTGACTTTGGGTTTGATCATATGATAATATGATATACTTTGAAGTTTGAACAAAAGCTGTATGATCTTGTCCTCTAGAGTTGACTTACAATAGTCGTGAGAAAACCACCAAATATTTTTCTTATTGATCCCAAATGAGTATCTATCATGAACGTTATCTTGTTTACGTTTAGAATTTAGTTTTCGTATTTGAGCTAATTGGTGGCTTGTTACATCTTGAGTTTAGGATAACTATCGTAGTTTATTACGTTTAGGATAAGTGTTGAGTCATATTAGGAAGTGTCAAAGTCAACGTTTATATTAGTCAAGTGAATAACTAAAAAAAATACTGTTCATCGACCACTATTCACCGTACTGTTCATCGGTTACTATTCACTGAGTACTATACATCGAGGGTTATTGTTCATCGGCAAAAAAGAGAAAAAAAAATTGTTCTTCGAGTTATGGTTCATGGCATCGGACGGCAGTAATCAAGACGCGAGATACACACTTTCTAAGCTATTACAAAGGGGAACGGTTGCCAAATATGAGAGTGAGTTTTTGATGCTTATAAAAGATTAAAGGGGATTACAGAATCTTTACTTAAACCATTTTATATCTCTAGACTTAAACCGACTTTACAATGTGCGCTTTTAAGGTCAAACCTCACAACTTTACGTGAAGCTTTTTCATTAGCCTATGAAACGGAAGCATGCTTCGCGGAAGATGCACTATCTAAGCTCTTGTAAATGGGTACAGTGGCTGAATACCAGAATGAGTTTGAGATACTTATAAAATGAGTAACGAGAATTTCTGAATCTTTACTTAAGAGTCGTATCTTTTCACAAAGCGGTTATCTATTCCTAAAGTTCCGTTTGGCTATTGGGCCTGCGGGCTTTAATGTTTATTCTGCTAATCCTTTAATCCTGGCAGAAATATTACAAAGTCTAAATGGATAAATATAACATAAAGTCTTATATCTTAATAATACTTCTAACAATCTCCCCCGTAAGATCTAAGGCTTGATGTTAGAGTAGCCGTTTGTGCTTCCATCTTTTGCAGACTCAAACGATGATGGTGAAAATCCCGCTTAGTGAACTATTATTCTCTTTCTCGCGCCTTGTTTGTCCTTGATGTGATGCTCCATTAGTTGTCTTCGTTTTCGTTTGGGCACTCAAGTCGAGAGTTGTCCCGTCCTTTGACACTAAAATAGGCACGTGAACCTTGCATGGTCTTCTTTCATCCTGATGTGGAAGTTGCGTCGCACTTGCCTCCTCTTCCCTTCTTGAGGGTAATCCCAGAATGCGCGACTCTGTCATTCTCCTTCGCAGCCGTTGATCCAACCTTGTTTACCTCTCCGTGGTAATCCTGAAGCACTATGCCTTCATCTTCATATCCTCCAGTGGGATTTGATGATCGTGCTGCCTTGTAATTTGAGACAAGGGGTTCCAAATAGTCCAAATAGCATCTTCGGATATCCAATCCATCGGATCTCTCTAATCCGAGTATCTCCGCAAGTCCTTCAAAGTCGCCTTCAAACTGCACACTTATGTATCCTCCCATACATTCAATTAATTCATATAAATCGAAAAGATGAATTGTTACTCCCTTTATTATGGGTGGCAAAGTGATCCGTGCAATGTCGCTATGAGAAAGTGTTAAAGAACCATGTTAAGGACACATTGAATTGTCCCTATGAACGTTCCCATTCGTATCTAAGTGCCCATCCTTTTCGATCAAGTCTAAAAAAAACGCAACACCCTCATGAAATTACCAATCTCTACATCGTCATCCTTTTTTGTCCAAAAGGCCACTCTATTCTTCTTTCGATGGTTTGCACTTCTGTCAATTGCATCAAAGTAATCTTCCCAAGTAATTGTTGTGTTGCTTCCCTCATTCTGCATGGTTTTATTTTCTTCCCTCGCTACCGTTGAACAGTACGCCAAAGTGCATCTATCTCCATTTGATTGAGATATCTCGAACCGTTGCTTGCTGCCGTTAACAATCCTATGATATATATAAGCGTGACTTGAGGGCATATTGCACCCTCTGGTATCATTAGGTTCTATCTCGACCGTTTTCTAACAAGTACTTCCCCAATACCATATGTAAAAGAAATTTGCCCTGTTCCTCCAAATGGATCTACGCGAATCCTTTTTAAGTTTAAGAAGAATTTTAAATCGCAGTCATAGCTTATTAGATGTATTGCTAAATATACCAAAAGATCCGACCCAATCCCTTATCGGTTGCCATCTATTATTCTCTAGTTTAAAGTGAATACACTGAGGAAATTAATGCTATACTTTTGGTTCTGGCAATGATGGTATGGCACTGCTGTCTCCTTTCTTGTTTTTTGCGTCGTCTTGGTGTCGTCTTGGTGACAAACGGCGTTTTGCAAAGATGTCCCTTTCCATGACACTTGAAGCAATTACCGTTTTCCTTGTTCTTCCTTAGTTTCGCAGCCTAGTTGCTTCTACCCCATAGCTATGAAAGTCGTTGATGCTGCTGTGTGCATATAGCCTCTCGACGCTTGAGTTTTGTTAAGGCAGGATTTCGCAACGTGGCCCTTCTGAGTGCAATAAAAACATGCGTAGTCCCTGTATATATTTGACGAAAAGTCGAAAATGAACAAGTTGATTTTGTTCAATCTTGTTCGAAGCATTGCCATTTGCACTCTTTTGTGATTTGGCGCGCCCAAGTGGGCTGAAACCCTCTCTTTCTCTTTTATCTTCTTTTCACAAATTCCCATTTTGTGAAAGTTGTTTTCGATACTTTCCAGGCTTTGTCTCTATACCAATGTTCAGAATTGGTTATGGCGGAAATCGTTCCCCCAAATCTCTTCCCCGTATGCAAATTCTGTTTTGTAGGAGGTGTTTGGATGTTCGGTTTAGTGCAAAAAATTATATAACGATACTCAAAGAATTGAAGCACACAAATGATTACAACTAAAGTAAATTCAGTTATTATTATCTGTATCGATCAAAGTAATTACAATGAATATTTATACCTAATGAACCGGTGTGAATTAAGAGTCGTATCTTTTCACAAAGCGGTTATCTATTCCTAAAGTTCCGTTTGGCTATTGGGCCTGCGTGCTTTAATGTTTGATTCTGCTAATCCTTTAATCCTGGCAGAAATATTACAAAGTCTAAATGGATAAATATAACATAAAGTCTTATATCTTAATAATACTTCTAACACGGAGTACCATATAATTAAAAAAGAATTGAACGAAAGGCAGCTAGTTTTTCATCTTCAAAAAGCCTGCACACACAGCCAGACACCAATATCAAGCCTATTGCGCCCAACCGGTGCAGGTGGCGGCGCTATAGGTATCCCAAACGCACCTATAATAGGTTGTTTAACCATTGCACCGTGTACTCGAAGTTTTTAACGGGCACTTGGGAGCGTCATGTCATGCATTTCAGTAGTGTTGCTGGAACTTCCTCCAAATGTATCACTATTAGACATAAGAGGAACAGTATAAAGCTCCGTTGGTTCCATTTCAATCATTAAGCTACTCATTTCTTGGTACTTGTCTTCACTAACCCAAGGATGCTTCCCGGACTTTCTCCAAGTTTCAAGCTCCATAGTCACTTCTTTCATGCTAGGTCTTTTCGCACCTAGTTGGTTAAGGCACCTGCATACAAGCTCACTTATTGCTTTAAGCTGCTCATAAGGTGCCTCATTTACCAATCCATGTTCCAGAATATTCACAAACGTATTTTCCTTCATCGCCTTCACAAAATAGGTTGCTAAATTTCTCACCTTTATATCTCTTTCCATATTGAGGGGTTGTTGCCCTGTTAAGAGTTCTGCAAGAACAACTCCAAAGCTATACACATCACTCTTATCTGTTAATTCGCCTGAATGGAAATACTCAGGATCTAAGTATCCAAATGTTCCCTGTACTAGTGTAACGACTTGATCGTGACCTAATGGAACTAACCTCGAGGCCCCAAAATCTGCTATTTTTGTTGTGAAATTGTCATCCAATAAAATGTTAGTAGACTTCACATCTCTATGTATGATGGACATTCTAGCATCTGTGTGTAGATAAGCAAGTGCACCTGCTGCTTCATGTGCTATCCTTAAACGACTATCCCACGATAATCTCGCCACACCACTCTTTCTATAATGAATGTGATGATGAAGAGTATTATTGGAAACAAATTCATAAGCTAACAACGGGACATCAGTTTCCAAACAAAACCCCAAAAGTTGCACCACATTTGTGTGATTAATCTGCGTGAGAATAACCATCTCATTTATAAATTGTTCCCTTTGTTCTTTATCAAGTTTTTGGGACTTCTTTATTGCCACAACACGCTTATCTGGTAGAGTTCCTTTATACACAGTACCATTACCTCCCTTACCAAGTATCTTACCTTCAGCAAAATTATCGGTTGCTTCTTCTAGCTCTTTAACTCCAAAATGTCACAGAAAGCAAACCCGTGCCAATCTTGATTTTTAGTTTCTCCGTCAATAGTGCCCCACCATTTTGTTCAAAAAACTTCTCTTTTAGTTTGGCTAGCTTCCTTTTCTTGGCCATGATGTACAATAGCGATAATCCAATGAGTATCGTGAGTAATGAAAGTCCAATACCTACATGTGATGATGGGGACAACATAGTTAGTGGATATTCGGTTTAAAAGTTGAGTTTAGGAAGCAATGAAAGTGATTAGAAACAAGATGTAAATAGTCAGACCTAGTCTGTTTTTGGAAGGAATGAAGGATAAAAACAGAGAAGTTTTTGGCCCATTTATCCAAAACAATTAATTACCTAATATATGGAAGGTTCTTTTGCTAAGAGGAGTATATGAGGGGTGTTTAGCATATGTCTCCGATGCACAACATAATGGCAAGGCTAACATTACAAATTTAAAGAATACCCCTTTTTACATTTGCATGTATAATTCCCCTGTGTATTGATACAAATTCCATGGCATGGATATTTCTCTGGATCTTTACACTCATCGATATGGAAATGATGGACATATCAACTAGCTATTAACACAAGTAGACAAATCAGAGTTTTCATAATCCATGAGAAAGTCAAAACCCCAACCAAGAGGTTGTAGATTCAAATCGTGTCGTCAACATTCGTGTGAGATTGTACATATATACTATAAATGTCGGTATAAAAAAAGGAACTATAAATCACAATTGATGGCCGAGTAAGAAAATAGACTTAGGGTATGTTTGGCAAAATGGGCTGAGGCTGGGGCTAAGGCTTGTGTTGTCTGAGGATGGGGCTTGTGTTGGCTGAGGCTGGGGCTGAGGCTTATATTAAAAGCCGAAATTAATATTTTTATTTTTTAAAGCTTGTTTGGCAAATGGGCTGGGGCTGGGGCTTATTGTTGCAAAATTATTAAAAATGACATAATTAAATAATTTTTTTATATATTAGATATTTTTGGGTGTATATAAATAATTTATGGTTCATAAGCCTCGGGCTAAAGTTTTTAGCCCCTTTTATGAGGCTGAGGCTTATAGAGACTTATAACTTATAAGCCATTTCATAAGCCCGCATGACAAACGAGACTTATTTTATAAGCCGCCTTATTTTAAAAGCCCAAACCCTGATAAGCCCCTGACCAAATACAACTTTACAAATGGTCAACGTGGAATTTTGACTCAATTTTAGGCTTGTGTGATTACTGTTGAGGTTGCTGTTTTCATTAGTTATTGTTTTGGAACAACGATTCGCTAACATTACTAGAATAACTTGTTTTAGTGACTACATTAAAAGTCCAGATTTGAGTCACTAAAAGTTTTTAAAACTACATATAGACACTCAATGTTACGTCCCCGGAAGTCCGTCGCAAGAAGTGTTAGTAATCACAAAATTAACTTTTAGCGATGACTCCGTTGACTTGATGACGTGGCAGATTTTGTTGTGACGGATCATTTAGTGACCACATGTAGTCACTAAAGTCTAAAATGTAGTCTCTAATAGTCTTGGTCAAAGACGGGCCCAAACAAGTGGTCTTTTGTCATATAATGTACCTTAGTGACGACATCCCGTAGTCCGTAAAAGTGTTGGTCGCTAAAAGCCAAAAATGGCGTAGTGGGCGTCCATAACCTCCCGTCAAATGTGTTTAAATTCATTTGCTTTCTTAGGCCGACAAAACGTTTCCCCCCACCCATCCACACATACACACACGCACACGGCACAGCCCTAGTACGTTCTAGCTTTTTGCTAGAATATTGAATAAATTCGGAGCTCTTAAAAAAACATAAAACACCAAACTACTTAGCCGGAATTAGAATAAATGAAACCTGATATACGATTCATTACATTACCATTTGTTGGTGTCTTTCTTGCTAGCAGTTACATATTATTAAGTGAATTAATATATCGATTTTCAAACATAATTTTTTTAACCTCCTTTTTAAAAATAATGTTCTGTATTATCTACAACGTAGTTAAAAAAGTAAACTGGTAACAAGAGAAACAGACCTTGGCAGCCTTGATCAAGATAAGGATTACCCTCGTACCCTTGGTTGCAACTACAACGATATCCACCACTATCTACGTCATAGCAGTGACTCTTACCTTTGCATTTGTTAGCTTCATCAGAGCAATTTCCGTCTGCAGCAATCACCCAATCTAGGACAACTGGGACACTGGACCTTAATTTCTTATATATTAAGTCTATATCAGTTGTATTTAAATCATCGGCTCCACCAAACCGAAAACTGCCTTACTCACTAAGAAACGCGTAGCCACATTCGTTGAAGTCTGAAACATTTCTGTGTTGGTGAAAGGTGCTTAGTGTAACGTTGTAATATGTGAGACCTTTCGTTATGGATGTCTGAAAACAGCCTTTTCCTGAGCACTCCCCTTCATCTACGTCAGATAACTTGCTGCATAAACTAAAACAGCCACTAGAATAGCCGGACCCCGTGATCAAAGCATAATCATCACACCCAATGACTGTTAACTTGTTCTTTTCAGAGAATGTGAATAGCCCCCGAAGGTTAGTCCACGGATCAAATTGATTATATACACTCCCATTTTGGTCATAGCATCTATAACCAACGTTAGTGAAGATGCGTAGCTCTGAATCCGAAATATTGTATATACGGATGTTGCCTGATTTAATGAACAACTTTGGGGGATCGAATGATGCATTACAATCCACGTAAAACGTATCATCTAGGGAACAACCCGTGTCTTTTCCAAAAATGGGTTTGACAACCTTGTTTTGCTATGTTTGTTCTACAGGTCTTAACCTTATTTCCAGGATCGAATTTGGAGTGCAATCAAAGTATATCAAAAAGTAAAAGTTTTATTTGATCTGAATCATTCATACACACAAATTTGTTCTTTACAATTGTTCCTATTTATAGAATCTGAAAAGGTGCGATCTAAAGGTTGTATCGGTTCAGTTTGAATCGTTGCAATGGTTCTGGTGAACCGTTGTGACCTTTGTGAAATAACTGTCATTTGACAGTTATTTAACTGTCTTTGACAGTTGGGTTGGGTTTTGACCCGTTTGACTTCTATTGGGTTTTCCAGCGGGTTTGGGATTAATCCGGTTGATTGGGTTTTGGCCCAACATTCTCCCCCCTAATCACAAACGCTGCTGTGTAGATCTTTAAGTCTTCTTGATCCATCTTCTGGTTGAATCCACCATCTGATTTCTTGTAGGATTTCTTGTAGTGCTTGTGATCGTTCTTATATCCAGGTAGATCATCTTCCTTCCTTCTGGTTATTTCCACCTTTGTTGCTTTGATCTTCATTGTATCCATGTTGATCATTTTTTCTGGTTGTTTCCACCTTCATTGTTGTGATCTTCCTTGAGTCCAGGTTGATCGTCTTTGTCTGGTTATATCCACCTTCTAAATTTGGAGTTCTTGCAGTGTATATCTTCCTTGATTCCAGGTTGATTCATACTTTCGGTTATACCACCATCCAAGCTTTCACTGCCAACTCCTTGTTGTTTGATATTGGTTAAGTCGAAGTTGAATGGAATTTCCTTCCATTCCTGATTTGTGATTCTTCAATAATTGCCATGAGTAATTGTGGCTCCAAGTCTTCTTCAGTGAGATTGGATTGTTCTTCTTTCTTTAATGGACATCTGTTTGCAAAGTGCCCATATTCCTTGCATTTGAAACACATTACCTTACTCTTATCATGAGTAAGTTTATTTGAATTGTTGTGTGTTTCTTTCTTAAAATTATTTTCTTGGCCTCGTGATTGGTTGAATCCACCATGACCACGCATTCTGCCTTGTTCTTGATATCGTGTGAACAATAGTCTATCTTGATTGTCCACTTGTTTGCTTTTGTGCTTAATCCTTTCTTCGTAGGTTTTAAGTCTACCAATTGCTTCTTCTAAGGTCATTTCACTCAGGTCTGAGTATTGTTCTATTGACGCAACTATTTGTAGATACCTATCTGGTACAGCATTTAATAGTTTGCGTACTAGTGTTTCATCTTCCATAGTGTGCCCTAGACTCGCTGCTTTATTTACTAAGGTTGTTAGTTTTGTGGTGAAGGCGTCGATTGTTTCATCTTCCTTCATGTGTAGCATTTCAAAGTCGGACTTGAGGGTTTGCAACCGCGCTTGTTGCACTCTCTCTTCGCCTATGTGTCTAGTTTTCAGGGCGTTCCATATGGCTTTCGCGGTTTTGTGTTTTGTTATTTGAAGCAATTGTTCTTCGGGTAAGGATTGATAAAGGAATGCGATAGCAGTTTTGTCTTTTTTGTTGTCTGCTTGGGTTTTTTCATTGGGTTCTATCATTTCCCATAAACCGTTCGCTTCGAGTATTATTTGCATTCGAATTGCCCAAAGTGAGTAATTCGAGGGTTTTAGCATTGGACATTGAATTAGCGGGACTAGTTTTCTTAAATAAAACTGTCCTTGGGGATTTTTTAAAAAAAGCGAATAACCTAAGGTTAATTACTC